>JAODLI010060111.1:0-15317 GCA_027575585.1 Percopsis omiscomaycus | reverse complement strand
CTCCGCCGAACCCCTAAGACTGACTCACCGAACCCCTGGGGTTCGATCGAACCCAGGTTAAGAACCACTGCACTAGAGGAAGTCCATTACATAAGTAAAAAGACTGTACCACAGGGCATTTCTGATAATGCATGGAGCCTATTGGAAATGTTATCTCTGCTCTACAGTTTGGTAGCTGATCAACTGCCTATTACAGAAGTTTTAGCCTCTGTTACTTCTGAGTTAATGTGCACACTTTAACTTTAAACATTTTCATTTAACATATTAAATACTGTACGTAAACGTGGAAATTATACAGTAATGTGTTTTGTTATAGAATCTTAAGTGTCTTATGATCGCTATTATGAACATAAAGGCAACACCTAGAAAGAAAAATGACTAAATAACAACATTAAAAAGTCTATAAAACTGTGCTTATGGTAATATTGAGACAACCTAAGCTTCTCACACAGTATTAATTCCATAGTCTAGGAGCCTGATCGCCCTTTGTTTTCAATCTTGACTACCCAAGCACCCTCTGATTACATTTCTGTGTTTGCATATCCAGCTCTAAATGTTTTCTGCTCAATCCCACCAAATGAAAGTCAGGTAGAAACCATGACTGTGACTGATTATTCTGAGCCAAATCTCCCCTCATTGTTGTGTTGGGGAGGCACCGGCAGTGCGATAGGCAGCCGTTAAATGAGGTTTTCTGCCCTCTATTCTCCCCTCTCTCCATGCAACCTGGGTGCATTTGATCATTCTCAATGCTTCCTTTCTAGCTGTTTTTCCCCTTTCTCCATTGGACTCCTTCTTGCTTCATGCATTCCTTTCTCCCATTCTTTCTACATTTTCCTCTTTTTGCTCTTCTCTCATTCTGTGTCCTTTTCCCTTCTCTTCTCACCGTGGACTTTAGGACATCCTTGAATACAAGAAGAAACAGAGGCCCCAGAAGATTAAAATGCTGGACGGGGCTGTTAAGACCATCATGGTGGACGACTCCAAAACAGTGGGAGAGCTGCTTGTGACTATCTGCAGTAGAATAGGTAGGCCCTATACCCAGTTTCTGCTTACATTCCTCGGTTTGCGTCGACAATTACCCTTATGGTGGAAAACGGCATTTCAAAATTGTTGGTTTGAAACCTGCCCCTCCCACACCTATGTGGGAGTGCTTGTCACTCCTCTCTACTTCTCTCATTACAGCTCTCCTAGGCTCTTTAACCCTTCCCCTATAGCCACATGCGAAGTTTGTGTTTGAAACACATTTCAGACACCAACAGTGAACTGGGGCGTACATTTGCTGTTTGGAGTTCCGGGGTTAGTTAGTTGGTGGGTGGGTGGAGTTTGGTACAGCTTTTTAGTTGCATAATGTCTTTGGGTTCCCATGCTAATTAAACACTTCAGAGAAAAATGATCATGAAGTCACACAACTAATTGGTAATGGGTTAATTGTTCTGGAACCTTTTTAGATCTAAAGGTAGATATTAATATGCAGTTGTATGCAGTCCAGTTGTAAACAAATGCATGTCAGTTTCCTAGTCATATCAAATTGTTATGTTAGATACTGTAACAGGCAGGTGTTGATATGCAAACATTTGGTGTCAGTGTTTGTAGAAACGTTGCCATAGCATCTGTTCTATTCCTCACAATATGACAGATGCTTGTTAGATTCCAGCACCAGAGGTGCAAAACTCGGTGTTGATAAAGGTAGACGCATAGATTTAAATAAGGTTAGGCAATTCACCTAATGTAGGAGATGTTTCTGCTAATTAACTGACCAAATATTTTAACAAATTTTAGCATCAGTGTTTCATCATAAATGTAGCCCCAATTTGTGTTCACTTGTTTATTTTTTTAAGCCCTGCTTAAAGAGAAACGGTTGGTTTTCTCTCCAGGCATCACAAACTACGAGGAATACTCGCTAATTCAAGAAGTAGTGGAGGAAAAGAAGGAAGATGGAATGGGCACATTGAAAAAGGATAGGACACTACTGCGTGATGAGAGGAAGATGGAGAAGCTAAAAGCCAAACTGCACACAGATGATGAGTGTAAGTTGAAGGTTCTCTTTCAAACTTTGATGGGAAAACCCGAGTGAGGTATCTCACTAAAGGAAGCACCCATAGTAAGATACCTCACTCTGTTTTCTGAGAACCGGGGATATGACAAGTAACATTTACAGCAGTTAACAGATGATTTTATCCAAAGTGACTTACAATAAGTATTTTGTCAAAAGTCCTGCACCAGTCTGATCTAGGTTTCCAGGAGTTTAACCTAACACTACAGTATGCAAGGTTTGATTATATATATTTTCACTTTTGTTTATGATTCTCGCTGTCTTGTTGTGATGCGTTCTCATCCCTGGTGACGGTGTGGTCTGTCAGCAGAACAAACATGTTTATGACACACAGCAGAGGCGTACATGTATGGTCTGTTTGTAGTGGATGCATGTTTTACCCATTACCTCTCATTCTCACTGGAGTATAGTATGTAATTCTTAACCCGACAAAAAAGGCATTTCCCACACCCTCCTTTTCAGCTCTTAGAGTTCTGGTTTTGATCTAGCCTAGAAGAACTAAACGATGGCAAGATCAATTTCAGTATTCAAATTCTTCTTGATTTTGCAAAAACGCACTACTCTCCTAGAATAATCTCACAAGTGAAGTGTGAGAGCAAAATTGGCAGAAACCATATGTGTGACGAGATGCATTTTGCAAGTGCAAGTGGGATTCTGTGAACTATGCTCCCACAGGCCATAGCGAGAGCAGTGAATCAGCCGTACATTATTGTAACACACATTTTTACTGTCCTGTTGACACCGTTACTACTTCAATAAGGAGCTTAGGAACTATGGCGGTTTTTATTTACTGTGGTTTTATGAAATGTGTACCAACACGTTTCGATATTGGAATTTTGTTCTGGGATAGAAACTTTTTGAGCATACTATCGTTAGCAACTTGAGTTGACCTTCAAATTATCTGGCTAAGCTAATATTCAACATACTTTTTTAAATCTGTATCACTCAACGTATATTTATGTATACATGTAAACAAACTTGTTGTTAATGAATTTACTGCTTAAGTTGGACACGTACGTTGCAATAATTTGCTCAAATTTGTCCCAGGTGATTTTACTTGCCATACACACAAGATAAGTGACCTGGCACAAATAGATACAGCACTTTCAATAACCTGTGTTCAACCTATAGATAATGCTTTTCTATCTTGACCTTGGTGTTTCATTTCTCTTTAAGTTCTTATAGTAGGCATAGTAGGTGTTTATACATGTGGTTGTGTTGCCAGTGAACTGGCTGGACCACAGCAGAACCTTCAGAGAACAAGGGGTTGATGAAAGTGAGACTCTACTGCTCAGACGCAAGTTCTTCTACTCGGACCAAAATGTGGACTCCCGAGACCCAGTTCAACTTAACTTGCTCTACGTTCAGGTCTGAACTCTTCCTCTTGTGATTACCTGTCTTTATTCTCTTTTTAGTAAACCTCAAGTATGACAGCCAGTGGCGTCTTCCCAAAAAATACACAAATTACGTCAAATGTTGTAAAGTTGATGTTGTAAAGTCTACCCAGTTTTATCCTTTAGGAAAACAAACATAAAAACAAACCTGAAACACACCATTTATTCATCCCCTTGATATTTCAATTTGAGCCATTGTCCTCTAATGTCAAAACGATTACTACAAACTTTTGCAGCTTTTCGATCGATTTTCAAATGATTGTTCTTCCTCAATTAAGAGTGCCATTTCATGTGCCAGCACTGTGCTGTTGTCATTTTCGTCTTCTTTTTTTGGCGAGCGTTTTCTTCTGTTGAGAAACAAAGGGATCCTGAGAGAAGGACAAAGTAAAGTGCACAGAGATTAGAAGGGTCTTGTGGGAATTTATCCTAGGCCAACAAGGGCACCCGTGGGAGGAGATTTAACCAAAACACCCTCCCTGGGGAGATGGTGCAGTATCAGTATACACACATGAAATACAAATACGTAGTTCTGTGTGAAGAATTGGAACTATTAATTTAGGTATATCCTTATCAGTTTAGTTTACTTAATCGTATTTGTGTTTAAAAAAAAAAAAAAAAAAGAGTTTAATCTGATAACACTGAGAGCACCAATTAAAATATTCACAGCCAGTAGCCAACTGCTTCCCACCCATAGACAAGCTTTCTAGGTCAAATTCAAATTGGTGTCATGGCCTTGCTGAGCTTTTCTTTAATTTCAGACAAAACATTTAATCACAATTGAACCTACTTAAAGTATTTGTTCTAAACGGTGGTTGCAAAAGAATACAGAACAAAGTTTTCTCTAATTGCTTTGTCTTCCAGGCTCGAGATGACATCCTGAACGGTTCTCACCCTGTGTCTTTTGACAAGGCCTGCGAGTTTGGAGGAATTCAGGCCCAGATCCAGTTTGGACCACACATAGAACATAAACACAAACCTGGATTCCTAGAGTAAGCATGGAACCCTAAAAGAGATTTTTCTCTAGTTCAAAACTACTTTAACTCAGATATTCACGATTTTCACAATATTATTCTTGTTATAAATGTAAACTACTTTACAAATAGTGGAGCCATCATAACGCATAAAACATTTTTTGTGATACATGATAAAATTCAGTTTTTATATTAACTAAAGGACTTTTCACCGCAAAGTCTGCATGTAACATTTTGAAAAGAAGCCTTTCTTAGCATGGATTTCTTCTCTGGAGAATATGTTAATGAATTTTCTTCCAGGCTTTCACTGTGGAACAATTATTTTTGTTATTGCATCAGTTTTGTCCAAAATTCTGGAAGGAAAAGACTTGTTTCTGTATCAAAGGACTGAAAATATATTATTTGTATTCATGTTCAAATGCTGCCCTGCTTGTACATGAAATATATATATATATTGAGTTGTAAGGCAGTAATAGAAAGAAAATGGAAGAACTTTTGAATTCTACTTGCATTTTATTTCTTTCATAGCTTGAAGGAGTTTCTACCTAAAGAATACATAAAGCAGCGAGGTGCTGAAAAGAAAATATACCAGGTATGATCATGGCCTTTCAAGTTGTGCATGCATTGCTAGCTCTAGTTTGTATGTGTTAGTTTAATTAGGCATGAGCTAACCAAACATGCTCAAATGCTGCAACAAAAACCACAGTATATATAAATATTCCCGCTGATAGGAGCACAAAAACTGTGGGGAAATGTCGGAGATTGAAGCCAAAGTGAAATATGTTAAACTGGCCAGGTCTCTTCGGACATATGGAGTCTCCTTCTTCTTGGTTAAGGTCAGTAGAAAAACCTCCAGTGTATTATGACAACATAAAATCATGATTCTTTTATCTTTTACTTTTTCATCTTACCTCTTTTTATTTTAAGGTACACTCATTGGTTGCCTTAGAGCACCCCCAGAATATATATAAAATGAGTCAATGCAATGCATGTTCCTCTAATGGTATGCTGATATAGTGGTCAAGGTTAAATTAGGGCCGCTATCCAGCAGGTGACAATATTATTTAACCTGAGCTCACAAGGCTTTCTTTTTACATTGCAAAACCTGAGACCTGCCAAAGGCATTTCCTATACAGAAGGAATTCCTTCCCTTCTAAACTGGGCAGTGAGATTCATGAAAAGAGCTCAATTCCTCCTGAGCATTATATTTAAGCCACCCAGATGTGAGGATAATGGTTATCTGGCTGTGTGACCACAATAAAATAGACACACTGGGCTGTGGCTGATTTTGTTTTACTTATAGATGGAAGTCCATGGGGCACACATTTGGCTCAAAGTTTTATTTTTTGATTTATTAAGGGCTGACAGTTACTGAATATTGTTATTGTGGTTTCTGTAACTTTTTGGCGAAAATCAATGGTTTTTCAATTGAAGACATTTACATTGAAGTCAAGATAAATGTTTTCATTTTAGGATATTGTCTTCTACCTGCTTTATTTAGATGAATTGAAAATGAGAATCTCAACGGCCATCTTCATGTGGAAGGATATCTATGAGAATATTAAAAAAATATATATACAAAGCACACCTTATATTCTATCAAATTCTTCTTAATGTAACAGTGTGATCATCATAGTGTCTTTGCTTAATGCAGTTCAAGCTATACAATACTGTAGCCTGGAGTTCTCGCATCAATTGACCAAAACATAAATGCACTACAAAAACATTTTTCTCCAAAGGAACAAAAACCATCAAGGTGTACGAAGAAGCGTAGAAAAGAGAACTAAAGTGTTTGTTCGCCTATGCTCTTTCACACACGTGTGCAGGCACATTCACACTGTCTGATGGAGATCATGGTATTGCTGGAAGGAAACGCACTACGCGCTTGTGCAGTGGAGTGTGGCACTACTCTTATTTCAGAGTGAAGGGGAGGGGGATGTGCTGCGGTGGAGTCTGAGGTGTTGGGAGACAGCAGGCAAACCAGGGCCTCCGGTTACTGTACTGAGATGCGAGATTGTCAGATTGGCTGCTATTTATTGCCATTGGTTGATATGAAAGGCTATGTGCGCATTGCCAGGGGGAGATGCTACAATCAGAAGGATAAAAGGCAGTTTTGTTCCACTGGTTACCAAGAGGCAAACACAAAACAAGCTTTAAGCCAAAGCCAATTTTCACACAAAATAAAGTTTCTATAATCGCCTTCTTTTAACTATTGTTCTTTGTATTGTAGAAAATGAGGTCTTCTGGTAGCAGTGGAAGCTGACACTGACTGGGCAGTTCCTGTTGTTTATTCACTGGCAGACCTCATGTTGTGAGGTGCTATTTTAATCAGAGAACGCTTCCTACACTGCCGCTATGACTGTTAGGATTTGAAATATGCCACACATTTCTAAGCATAGTTGGGTGAGCTGAAACCACCACCATACGACTGGGGACCTCAGGGTGTCTGTGTGTCATCTGCTCCTGGTCTGTTCTTCTTCTGGTTCTCTGCTTCTGGACAGAGGAACCCAGAGCAGCAGAAATGTTTTAAATGTCTAGGGGGAGAGAGAGAAACGTTGCCCACAGCTCCCCTAACCTTTAACCCCAGAGCTCCCAGAAACCCCCGGGGCCTCCAGAGTACAGAGGAACATGTCAAACCTCATCACCCTCTATCCCACTGTTGTATGTTGACCCCCTGATCTGAACGAGTAGGGACAGGAGGAGGGAAGGAAATAATAGTTTCATCTGAGGTAGAAGTAGTGGCAGAGGTTTGTAGGAAGCAGTGAGATGAAGAAAATACTAATGGGGGGGGGTAACGGGCAGTTTTTTGTTGATTGTGAATATTCAAACCTAAGACAGAGTTAGCGTTGATTACCTGAAGTATAGCTTGCTTTTATTCTGTCCCTTGTTCTAAAATTGAAGTGTTTAGTTGTAGTGTTTAATCTTTTAGCAAAAAAAAGACAAGCGTCCTTTATCCAAGCAGGGGTCATAATATTTCCATTTTTCCTGTAATAGGATTAAATAACACTGTGCTCTCACAGGAGAAAATGAAGAGCAAGAATAAGCTGGTGCCTCGCCTTCTGGGGATAACCAAAGAGTCGGTCATGAGGGTGGATGAGAAGACCAAGGAAGTGGTGCAGGAGTGGCCACTTACTACTGTGAAGAGGTGGGCTGCATCGCCCAAGAGCTTCACCCTGGTAAGGCATTAACATTCATGCATGTTAAGCATGCACGCACATTAAAGCGCTGGTTTTCCAACCTGGGTCATATAATTGTGACCCGTAGCGTAGGCTAACCTACTGTGAGCATAGGCTATGCCTATGCTCGCTATTAAATCATGGATTTATTACCTGGGCATGTCAAAATTGCCCCCATGCATTTCAATGAAACTGCTCACCCAGCGTATGCGTCTGGGGGGTGCTTCTCCCCCGACTTTTGTGTGTTTGGACCATGGTCTCGCTGAGTCTCACAGGACCAGAGCCTGCGCATTAGTTGCATCTGTTTAGAGCCCTGTGATGACATCGAAAAAACCGAGATTTGGATTTTTGGTCATAACATTTGGCTGCAGTACCAGCAATGGCCACCATACCAACCAGGAAACAACCTAGCGCCTGGTTCTGGGTTCTTGTATTATGTTCATTGTTAACAGCTAGAAAAGGCTAATTAATTGTAATAAATAAATGTATACACCACCACTAAAAATGTTTTGCCCAAATATAGTGATCTAGTGGCATACATTCAGTTGTACATGCCCTTGAGGATAAAAATGACACACAATGTTCCTTTTCACCATTTGAACTCCAGCTAGTTAGAGCACCACATTGCTGTTAGCTGATAAGCCTGAGTGTGGCCCAGTAAATTACCCAATTCTCCACAAAGGGTCATAAACCCTCTCTTCCTCTCCATTGATCCCCTGGTGCACTCCACTTATTGAAAAGACTCCTTTCTTCTGTGTCAATATCCGTCCTCTTGTGTTGGTACCCAGAGTCAAAGAGCGACAGAGATTTAATCTGGCAGATCTGGTAGACATGCTGTCTCTGCCAGCCCTCTATTGAATTACCCCCGCCCCCCCTTCTTTCTGTTGATTTGGTAGAAGGGAGTTTAGTTCTAGATGTTGAAATTCATTTTTAATAGAGCTACATGGGGCTTGGGCATTAATGCAATAAAGTATGTTTCGTTTTTTGGGTAGCAATTTTTACCTGTGGTAAACTGGGTGCTGGGAGGGGATACACGCACCAGTTTTTAGGGAAATAAATACACAGATTACACAGAAATGTACATACAGTGCACAAGAGTCAGGATATAATGTACTACACTGTTATTCTATGAGAGAGAGGGAGAGAGAGGTTAGTAGATTAACATGACTAATCAGATTTTTGTATTGTGTTGTTTGACATCACAAAATGTAATGTCAACTGACATGTGCTGATTGTATTAATCCTTTAGATAAATCCTCTATTCTAACTCGACTGAGACTGAAGTGGGTTCTTGCTTTAGCTCTTTCTAAGGTGTGTGCGTGTGTGTTAGGACTTTGGGGAATACCAAGAGAGCTACTACTCTGTTCAGACCACTGAAGGGGAACAGATCTCACAGCTTATCGCCGGCTACATCGACATCATCCTCAAGAAGGTGAGAGAATCTTTGCTCTGTGGAAACGCATCTTTCGTAACCCATCAGCTTGGAGCTTGGCTTACATGGTACTTTCTGAAGCCAATATTTCTGGGCGGGGGGTCTTTTTCCACTCCTGCAGAAGCAAAGTAAGGACCGTTTTGGACTAGAAGGTGATGAGGAGTCAACTATGCTGGAAGAATCTGTCTCCCCTAAAAAGTATGTTAATTTTAACATATTTCTAAAAGATTTATTTTATGCAATAAAATGATATATAAACACCCTGATGCTGATGGTTAGACCATTATTTACACAGTGGAGTAGCACACCAGTTGATGCGACTTTGCCAGTTACAACCAAGGGAGTACTGGCTGCAGTTGTATTTTCTTTCGTTCTTTCTTGTGTGGACACCAGAGGCAGAAAGCTTTAATACTGCAAATGTTCAGGAAACTCAACTCCTAGGGGGTCTTGTGTGAGGAATTACAAGTGTCTTTCTCTTCTAAGAATATTAGTAGCCCAAATAATGCGGTTAGACTCAAAAAGGTTGCATCTAGAAGTGTGCTGTGTCCTTGACAGAGGCACTGCCAACAGCCAGTTAACTGCCAACTGCCAGTTAGTTTGGATGGGCTCCAATGGAGAGAACTAATTATCCCACAGGGTTGACTAAAGTATTACTTAACTTTAATTTAAATTTAATAGTGGTTTTAAGCTACTAAATATGTGTTCTGTGTGTTTTTCCAGGTCCACCATCCTTCAGCAACAGTTTAATCGCGTGGGTCGGGTGGAGCACGGCTCCGTGGCACTGCCAGGTGTGATCCGTTCCGGTTCCATCGGCGCAGAGTCACTTAGCATGGGCACCATGCCGTCGGCCCAGCAACAGATCACCATGGGACAGATGCACCGTGGGCACATGCCACCGCTGGTCAGTATAGTGAGCAGTATAGTCTGGCGCTTCCTTAAGATATATGGATAAATAGTGGTCACTCCAATAAAGGGACAACCATCCTTATCTTAATCCTTACCTTAAGTGTTTTTTCTTTATCGCATAGTAACATACAGTCAAGATAAGGTACTGTATATCTCCATGAGCTTGTGATGAAAAAAATGTCTATACATTTTGTTTCTCAATTATACTTACAATTTGACTATGAGAAAGATCTATTTCAATTTAAGAAAAAAATATATAAATAAAATAATAATATAAATAATCATAAATAAAAAGTGTTTGTGTGTGTGTGTGTGTAATTTTATATATATTTTTTAAATTGCATATGCTCGGTGTGCAGAGTTCAGCTCAGCAGGCTCTCGTGGGGACCATTAACACCAGCATGCAGGCAGTGCAGCAGGCCCAGATTGACCTGGGAGAAGTGGACAACCTGCCTCCGCTGGGGCAGGACATGGTACACAACAGCACACATGCACAATACAAACGCACCCTTCTATAAACATCTCTACGTTCAATAATCACCCAAGGAAGTCAAAGTCATTTCTGTCACCTTCCAGAATTGAACCTAAAGTGAATGATAAAGTGAGTTATCTGCAAATTGATAGCTTTGATGATGCAAATTGATGATTGTGTCCCTCATTTTGGGTGTGCATATGGAATGCTAATGGCGCTATTTTGATTCTGCCTGCTAGGCATCCAAGGTCTGGATTCAGAACAAGGTGGATGAGTCAAAACATGAGATCCACTCTCAGGTGGATGCCATCACCGCGGGAACCGCCTCTGTTGTGAACCTCACAGCTGGTCAGTGGCATGACTCAGCAAAATCTGGTGTTTTATTTAGGCATTACTTTTTCCCCAGAAAGGAATTCTTAAAGATTGAAATAGGCCAGTGGCTTATGCTATTGGTGCTGAAGCATAAGCATAAACCATTGGACTATGAAAGCCTGTAATTTATGATGCTAGAACAAGTTTGTCGTATACTGTATATGATGTGCAATAGAAGTGCATACCTGTAGATGGTATTAGCATTTATTTAAAGCAACATGTTCAGGCATCGTATAGCAATAGAATATTTATGAAGCCAGTTTTAAATCGTTTTACAAGAACGGCTTTAAAGGTCCTAGTTTATGAGGAGTTCAAATGATCTGTAAAACTGTGTGTTGACGTTGCTCCGGTTTTTATTATCAGTGATGTCATAAACCTAATTGGGGAGCGACTTCCTTTTGCGGGTTTATGAACCACAGGCAGCGCTGGCACATTGCCATCCTAGCCATCCCAAGTTAGCATCACTTTAATAACCATCTGGTTGGCTTTGCAACCCATTATCTGTGCTTTTGGTTTTTAATAATTAAAAATGTCAGTCGTCAAAGAGTATTTGGTGGTTAACTGCACTTTTTTTTTTATATCGTTTTTTTCCCCTTTCTTTTCCCTTCCCAATTTTCAAACATTTCCTTTCTGTGGATGTTTTCTTTTTCCCCAACAGGTGATCCAACTGACACGGATTACACTGCAGTGGGCTGTGCCATAACCACCATCTCCTCAAACCTGACGGAGATGTCAAAGGGCGTCAAACTGTTGGCGGCGCTGATGGAGGATGATGTGGGCGGAGGAAATGACCTGATGAGGGCGGCCAGGATGCTCGCGGGGGCAGTGTCTGATCTGCTGAAGGCCGTAGAACCTGCCTCTGGAGAGGTGAGCAGGGATACTTCAAATCCCAACAGCCACCAGGGTGTTTCCTTGCCCTACGCCTAGTGCTGCTTGCTGGCACTCTTGGACAAGGGCAGGCCCGAGAAAAGGCTGAATTTTGAATGCTAATTATAAAGCTATTTATATAAAGGCTAAATAAACTATATAATGCTAATAAGACCTGCCTTAATCAAGTAGGTTGCCAGGCAAATTAATCAGGCATAAATGTACAGTACAGTACATATCCTTACTTTCGTAAGGATATTTTACTGCCCAATCGTCTACCGAAATAATTGACTTGCGCTATACAGAATGCTCCTTTAATCTTGCAAGTAGTCGCCTTTAATAAATGATGAATGCCTTTTATGATTATGACCTTTAGTCTCTATTAAATAGTGAGTAAGAGAAAATATTTAAGCCAACCTTGCAGCGTAGCTTACCCCTCACAGTCCAAGTACCTCTTAAAATCCTGGTACCTTCAAACTACTGTATGCCTGATTATATTAGTACCCTCCCGTGTTTTCTATTTTGTTTTTACCTGATTATATTGTCCTCTCTCCGACATGTCAAAAAGAGGTAATGGGAAGGTGACTGTCAGCTGTGTTTTATTTTGTGTCTATCAGACAGGAGAGCTGGCTATATAAAAACACAGGGCAGGAGGCTTTTGAATCATTCATATCTGTTCTACTGAATAATGGAGCTTGAACATCCACCTGCATTGCTAGGACAATATGTACCAACCACTGTCTTTTGGGAGTTAGCTGTTGGCCCGTCTGTCCGTTTGGGGAGCCCTTTTTTATTGCGCTGTGCAAGAATCACTCAGAAGTCTACTGGAAAATTAAACAAGCAATTGTTTGGGTTACGTTCTGGCAAGCAATTGTTAATATGATACTGATTAGTCTTGAGGCTAGTTAAAATAAAATGACTCTGAGCTCATTCTGACAAATAAGGTTATTACAGTTGCTTTATATTCAATTGATTATTTTAATTATCTCAGGTCAACAGTGTGATGAATGACCTAACTAATATAACCTCGCTATTTCATTATGCAGTTCTAGTTGAGGGGTTTGGGGTGCATCCTATATTTCAGTGCTGATATGTGTGCTCTTACAGGCCTACTTAATTTACCACAATATGCCCTCTGTAACACTACAGATTGTCTGCCTCCTGTATCATAGGCTTGATGTGTGGGAAGACAATATGTTTACCACTTTTCAGTTCAGTTTAGGTTAAAATAACCTCACCAAGGGACCTTAAAGGTAATCTCGCCATTGAGTCACCCTATTAAGGCACACACAACTTTGTAACCCTAGTAACAGTCAATGCATAAAAGCAGGTATTGAAGTCCTTGATTGTGTTATAGCACCCCCAGAACAACAAATGTCCACGTGACCAGCTGTTGATAGGCACAATTGTGCATGAAAGTGCTTGTGGCTGTAGGGGGGTGGGGTAGAGAACAGTGTGATTCATGGGGCTCTGTAGGTGTAGGAGTAGAAAGGAGTGCCAGGCACTCAGTGGAACAGACACAAATCAAGGAGTGTACCTTTTGATGTGTGAATGGGCCTACAACAGGCAGGCAGGTTAGTTTATCAAATATGCAAACCAGGTATTTAAATGCACTTCCACAACCTCAGTTTTATGTGTGCGTCTTTGTCTTTGTGTCCTTGCAGCCCAGACAGACGGTGCTGACTGCAGCCGGCAGCATCGGCCAGGCCAGCGGGGACCTCCTGCGCCAGATTGGAGAGAACGAGACAGATGAGCGGTTCCAGGTAGTGCACCACGCTCTCTCACTTATCATCAGCCCAGTGTGTCATGTAATATTCCCATGGAAGCTCTCCCCCCCCAGCAAATGCCATTGTGAATGACAAACCCGTTATGACGTGCAGTGCTAGCTATGTGCTAACCGTCCGACAGCTAGGTCTAACGAAGAAATGTTCACCATGTGCACAGCAATGACGCTTTAACGTCAAGTTTATTTATGTCAAGACAACCGGGCCAGAGAAATCCTACCTAGAATTCCGACTTAAATTGTTATCCACTTGCACTTTTTAAGAGTAGGAGATCGGATTGTTCCCATTTCCCACTACAATGGAATGCAGCGTTGAGTCTAACTTGTATTGGAATGTGGTGCATGCTGAAGAGACTGTACAGACAGACGATGCTTGATCGTGTGCCGTGTCGTGACACTGTGCAACCTTTTATCCCCACGTTGTCCCAGGACGTGCTGATGAATCTAGCCAAAGCGGTGGCCAACGCGGCAGCCATGTTGGTGCTCAAGGCCAAGAACGTGGCCCAGGTGGCCGAGGATACCGTGCTTCAGAACCGCGTCATCGCTGCCGCCACGCAGTGTGCCCTGTCCACCTCCCAGCTGGTGGCATGTGCCAAGGTACGGCAACGTTGATAAAGGGCTGTATGGGGACCGTACATGGCGCAGACCGTAGCTGAATTGCTCGTCTTCAATAAGTCTATATTATCCTTAACTGAGCAGCCCGTGTGCATTTCATTAGAGTAAAATGCCCTCTTGGCTACTAATCGAAATAGTTGCACTTACTAAGCACTTCCTTACTTCTCCCTGAATAGTGGTGTGACGAGAAACATCTGTTCAATGCCGTTTCATCTTCTTTTTCCCCTCTCAATCTCCCGGGTGCTTACATTTTACACTGAAAGATTTATGTGCTTATTTGATTGCCAGAGCATTGTAGCAGTGTGTTGTATCATTTTTAAGATGTTGTTCCATGTAGAATTTGTGTAGACAGAGAAACTTCATGTTCTGACATGGGTTTGCCACTAGGGGCGCTGTTTCACAAAATTATATTCAGTCCATGTGATAATGATGATTTTAACTTTAAGATTAAATAGATGTGCCCTTTTGTCCTCTGTGCTCCTCTATCACCCCCCCATCCCCACCATCCCATGTCGGGGAAAACTAGGTGGTGAGTCCCACAATCAGTTCCCCGGTTTGCCAGGAGCAGCTGGTTGAGGCTGGGAAGCTGGTGGATCGCTCGGTGGAGAGCTGTGTCCAGGCCTGCCTCTCCGCCACTGAGGATGGAGAGCTCCTCAAACAGGTCAGTCCCCATACTCCTCAATGAAAGGTATTAAAGCTCCCATTCCACTTTAATTTTCCAACTGTCATCCAACTGACTTTCCGCTTAACCTGAACATTCCATTTCAGTTGGAGTTGCACTTTTTTCAACTGATTTGATTGATTTGCTATACGAGTAGAAGTGCCAGAGTAGGTCAGAGACTGGTTGCAATCCAGAAATGATGTCACGTCAATCTGACTGGCTTTTTTAACATGATCTTTTCAGAAAGGAATTTTTGCTAAATACAATGCGAGACAGATTTTAAAATGAGTCTATCCCTTTCAAGTCCTTACAGACAACACAGAACTGAACGTGTGTGTGCGTGCACCTGCACAGTAAAGACCTGGCTGAAACACTTTGTGAGGATGTTCTGTAATTATCCAACAAGTTTTTATTGAGTAATTTCTTTGTCCGGGAAATGTCGAGCAGAGAAGCTCTTTGTATTATAATCCATTAAAGGACCAGTGTGTAATATTTAAGAGGCTCTAGTGACAGAAATGCAATATAAGATCCACAAGTATGGTGTACAAAGACCTTATATAATAAACCATAATATTGTTATTACCTTTGAATGAGCCATTTCTATCTCCATTGAGG
>JAODLI010060100.1:0-15318 GCA_027575585.1 Percopsis omiscomaycus | reverse complement strand
TCTTGACCAGGACCACACCCCTAAATGCATTGAAGCAACTGCCATGTGAATGGTTGATTAGATAATTGCATTAATGATAAATTGAACAGGTGTTCCTAATAATCCTTTAGGTGAGTGTATGCTCTTAAAGGTTATTCCCACCTTCTCACTGGTAGCCAGATGTGATGTGGACAATGTATATACATACAGTGTAATTACCACGGTAATATGTCATTGACTTGCAGCACATTTAGCCGCTACTGATACAACACATGGCTTGGTGGTTAACAATTGGTCGTATGTTCTGCTTCACACATAACATTGAAAGACCATAGTAGGGTAAACCCCTGTGGGTCAGTTTCACTGATCAAATTACCATAGAGCTGATGCCAGTGATAAAAACAGATTGCAGTAAGGGGTGTTTATGTATAGAGATGCTATTAAAAACAAAAGTAAATCTTTGCTGGTTGGAGTATCAAAATTCTATTAAATTGACAATTTAATAGAATTTTGTTATAGTTGGCCTACCTGATAAATGTATCTATGTAGCCATATTTTTTTTATATTAGGCAGTGTAGGCTAATTTTCCAATAATGTCCTAAAAGAAAAAGGAATTGTTACTATTTTACCGTAGATGCACAAATTAAATGTGCCAGCTTAATTAACTTTTAAGAAGAAGTAAACCTTTTTAAGTTGATCCTTAACCTGGCAAGTAATTGTCTGGGATTATGGGTCTCCAATCAGAATAGCTGCCCAGTTTTCATTGTCCCACCAAAAAGTTGTCATATAATACTGCATTACGCAGTAAGGACTGCCTAATTCATCAACATTAAGTTGGCAAACAAAGTAGAAGCCCTTGGATCTGATGATTTTGAGATGACTATTTAAAGGATGTCATTTCATCAGCTGACCTTGAGAAGAGTCCCGTTCAGTAATTTATGGTAAATCGTGTTCTAAGGAGTCCCATCTCCAAGATTCACTGTCATTCTGCACTAAACAATGACTCTGCCTTGAAAGACAATCTGCAGCCATGACCGGGCAATCACATAAAGAACCACTCTACCAACTAGGTGCCCTGTCCAATTCTGTGAAGTAGGAGTTTATACTGCAAGTTTTTTAAAGGTTATTACAATTCTTTTTATTTTTGGGGAGTATTGGCTGAAGGCACCATTAGTGTGTCTCTCTGGGTGCCTGGAGGAGAAATGGCCTCTTTAATTAATATGCATAATTAATATACAAATACTTTCAACTTTTGTCTTATCGCTGGCAGCCGAGAAAAAAGGGTTCACTGTACTGTATTTCACAAATCACATAATTGAAATCATTTGGACTACACTCTCTGTTAAGATAGTCTCGAAAAGAGGAATGTGTGAAAGAAAAATTTGTAACACTGATGTGATACTTCATTGATTCCCTTAAGGGAATGCTTCTCACTAGCCTTCCTCTAGGGAGGTCAGATAGCTGTGGAACAGCACCCTTGGATCTTGCGGGACATAGGATAGATACAAGGATAGATTCCTGCTGAATCAGGGCCTTTGAGTCAATTGTCATGGTATTTTCAGTTTGTTACAAGCATAACACATCTTAGGGTCTGTGGTTTTGTTTCAGTGTTCAAAATAGGAGACGTGATTTATGACCTACAGTATGTTGTTATAGCGATGGACCCAGCCTGGGACCTAGCCTGGGACTTAGCCTGATACGAGGGTGATCAAGCAAAGTTTAGTACGCAGCTCGGGTCTGCAATGAATCCAGCATTTCTCGACCCATTTATAATTACAAACCCAGCACTCAAGGACATCTGTTTCCCGGGGCTGGATCAGCATTGTACACAGTAACTTGATTCAGGAGGTCTAAAAGTAGACTCACGAGGTGACACTGCAGTTTTTTTTCTCTTCTTCTTCTGGGTGTCTCGGTCTGGTGCCACACCACGTTATGAGTGAACGTATTACCGTATTAATTAGTATTTCGGGTTTAACTCCCGCCACCTGAATAAAAAAAGGTTTTAAGAGAACAAGCGGAGATGCCCACAGCTGTAGAGGAGGGATAGAGTTAGTGGACACAAGCTATTTGTCATTAGTGATTATTTGACTGCTAGCACCACAAAAGGCATACAAACTAATTAACAACCACAACTAGAAGGGAAGGAGAGGACGTACAAGCTGCACAGGAATTGCTTTTGGTGGTGTTTGGGTAGGAGTTGTGATAATCGCACAATAATCTAAAATTAACATATTTTTACGTATTTATTATCAAAGTTACTGTATCCATTGTACTATATATTTTGGAGAGTATTATAGGATGTGTGCAGTTATTTTATAACTTCATTTGGTTTGGTATACTAGAAGGTGTTACATCTCGCGAAATTGCTCGGTGCAGTTCTACTCCCTGTTAGTTTTGTCTTCCAGTCTGTGTTTTGCCTGTCTTCCATGTGTTTCTGGTTTTCTGTCTCCCTCATTGCATTGTGTGTTGATTTGATTATTGTTTGCACCCGTTTTCCCTTCTATTTAAACCCTGTGTTCCTGTTTGTTTGTTGCTAGATTATTTCGTATTTTCCTTGTTCTCTAGTCCCCCATGGTAGTCTGTGTTTGTGGTTTTCGTTCTCGTCTGCCTGCCTTTGTTCCCGATTCCTGCTTCCTCCTTTTGTACCTTTGCCTTTGTTGAATACCTTGTTGCTGAACCCTGTCTGTACCTCGACCACGATCCTGCCTGCTCCCTTTTGTACCGTTGCCTTTGTGGATATACCTTGTTGCTTAACCCTGCCTGTACCTCAGCCACAAGTTTTTCCAACTAAATATCTTTCCTTCCCAGCATCTGTCTCCGTGCCTCCCTGCATTTGGCTCCTCTAGTTCAGTATCGTAACAGAAGGCACTAGAAGGTCTATATATCTAGTCCTATTTTATTTTACTTGTTTATAGAAGAGAGAGCCCATGTTATATGGAAATTACATTTAAATCTGTTTTGCATACTAGCACTGGAAACAATTATCTCCTCAAGAATAATCTGTTAATTAAATAATATGATCATACCATTAAGGGATTAAACAACTCACTGAAGGGCTTTGGACATTTTGGACATTTGAACATTTGACTGTATATGTTTTTGTTACTCTCCATTTACACTAGTATAATATTAGGAGATTAATGAGAAATTAATTACATATTTACATACATTATGAATACCAACATATTGATCTCACAAGACTATGCGGATGTATACATACAGTACATTATACATTTATATATTTTTTAATAATAATTAGTTCAGATGAGATTAAAAATCATCACAATATAACACCAGGTCAATAAAACTTCAGGGATATCAATCTGTCCAGTTAAGAAGTATAAGCGATTTAAAGTGACAACAGGTGCACTGGAGAGGCAACAGAATGCGAATGGTTTTGCAGGTGGTGGCCACAGACAATTGCTCTCTCCTTATCCTTCCTGACTGATTCTTCTCTAGTTTTGCATTTTGCTAGTGTCTTTGTCATTACTGGTAGCTTGAGGCGGTACCTGCAGCCCATTCAGGTTGCACAGGCAGTCCAGCTCTTCCAGGATAGCGTATCCATACATGCCGTCGCATGAAGATTTGCTGTGTCTCCCAGTACAGTCTTAAGAGCATGGAAGAGATACCAGGAGACGGGCCAATACACTAGGAGAGCTGAACAGGGCCGTACAAACATTTACTTCCGGTCCTGTCATATAAAAGTAGTCTACTGTAGGCTGTGGGATTGTCAAAGCGAACTTCAAATTGAAACTCTTTCAGCATGCATGGTTTATTATTTTAGTTATTCTCTTTGAAACTAAAAGTCTTGCAAAAGCTGCTAATCTGCATGGGCCTGTCATCCAAGCTAGACTCTAACCATTCTAAAAAATATGGTCAATATGCTTGTTTTCAAAGGAAAACAACCAAGCTGCCTAAATAGTCTATTAATGCTTAATGTTCTTAGGGTGTACACGGTGTTGATAATACATTTTACACACATTGAGTATTTGCTGTCATCTTTGTCCTCTAAACAAAATAATGAAACAAGGTGATAGCTATATTGATATCAGATATATTTAAAAAAAGGCTTTCCCTACATCCTCAAGTTACATTGATGACTACGACATCACGATGACAAGTCTAAAAATGCTAAAGACAGTGGAACAGAGCAGCTCACTATAGTAATGATGTAATATTTCATGTGTGTATGCGTGTTTCTAGTAAATTACAGTTAGTGAACAATGCTAAAATGCAAGCCAAATAATTATACAATTTTAATTAAACAATGGTAACATTCTAAAATATTTGAGATTAAAATTATTAATTGGTACAAGAGTAAGAACAAAAACCTAACTAGCACAAAAAAAAATGTAACTCTGTTAACTGTGGTGTTACATAACTTGTTACAATACAACAGAATAGAACAACTTTAGGGGTCCTAGTAGTAAATACAACAGAACAACCCTTTAAACATAACATTTAGCTGTCACCTCTAGGTTAAAAAAAATAGGAAGGATTAGATTAATCTGATTTATTGACAGGGGTGATTATCAAGGGGACATAATCAACAGTATTACAAGGACTGAAGTAGGGATAGAGAGACTCAGTAAAAATGCATTTAGTAAAAGAGTATATATGAACCCTGTTGTCCACATCATAGAAGGAGACCAGACCCTCCTCATAATCCACATACACTCCCACCTTCTGAAGCTTCTCTCTGACAGAGAGAATGACAACAGGGTTATCAAGAGCATCGTACTCGTTTTCACTTAGCCATATAGCCCAGAATCCATTCTTAGGGCTCAGTGTGATTTCTTCCTTCCTGTTGATGGACTCTCTGGCCACTCCTAAATCCCACTCTTTCTTGCCTTTAACATCAACCTCGTAGTAAAATCTCCCTGAGGAGAAGCTCTGATTTCCTAAAACACAGGCACAGTTAGAAAATCGCTCAGGGTTGTCTGGTAGATTCTTCTTTACCTCTCCATCATATAGGCCTGCTTGTTTTCCATTCTCAGACAGAACCAGATAAGGATGTGCTGTGTCAGGATCCAGAGTAACATCCACTGCATCCTTCTGGACCTTCTTGAGTTCAGCATCACACAGCCTCTTCATCCCAATATTCAGTGCCCTCTCAATCTGATCCAGTGCTCTCCTCACTGTCCCTACATAAGATGGCTGATGGACATTGACCTTGGTCCACTCCTTGGTGTGAGGAGGTGCGATCAGAGATGGGAGGTTCTGGAGGAGATGGAGGTGGTCTTCAGTGTGAGAGAGCATTTCCAGCTCTGAGCTCCACTTGGTTAGCTCCATGAGTTCCTGCTCCAGCTCTTCTATGAAGCCTTCAGCTTGTCTCTCTGTTGATTTATGTTTGTCTTGAATGATGGAGGTGAACTCAGCCTGGCTGCTCTTGATGGAGGTAAGGAGATCAATAAAGACCTTAACACCCTCTGCTATCTGTCTGTCTGCATCTTCTTTACTGAGTTTTACTGAGCGTTGTATCTGCTGAATCTTTAGTTGTCTCTCCTGGATCATCTGCTGAACTTCAGCCTCGGTCTGCCCCAGCTGAGCCTTCTTACCTTCATACCCCACTTTGAGAGGAACAACCAGATGGAGCTTGTGGTCTGACTCACTGCAGAACTGACACACACACACCTCTTCAGTCTGGCAGAACATCTCCAGAATTCTATTGTGCTTCTTGCACATCCTGTCTTCAAGATTCTCCACAGGGTCGATCAGCTGATGTCTTTTCAGGCCTGCAATTCTCAGATGTGGTTCCATGTGTTCTTCACAGTAAGAGGCCATACATCCCAGGCATGACTTCACAGCCTTGAGTTTGGTTTCAGTACAGTAATCACAGAGCACTTCAGGTTGTTGTGAAGGCTTTTGTTCTGGATCACTACTATCTTTCACTACAACTGATTTTCTGAACTGAGCAGTCATGTCACTTAAGAGGGTGTTGACCCGCAGCTCTGGTCTTGTGTTGAAAAGCTCTTTACACATGGGACATTGATATAGTTTCTCACCATCCCAGTGCTGTGTGATACAAGTTTTGCAGAAGTTGTGTCCACATGTCACGGTGACTGGCTGGTTGAACACTTCCAGACAGATAGAACACAGAAACTGCTCTTCAGACAGGGGACTGCAGGCAGATGCCATTCCTGGATCAGAATGACAATAGTTATTTCAGCAAAACACTTTTTGCCACCTGCTTGGATAAACTTTTCAAATAAGGGGAAAAATATAATTAAACCTCGACTGACTTCTTTTGTTTCTCAAAAGTACGTCTAATGTGTTTATAAAGCTACTTTGGTGCTGTGTTCTGATACTACCTCAGTCTCAAATCCAAATGTTTCAGTGTTTCAGTGTTTCATGCGTGTTTAAGGGGTAATGTCCATGTGTCTGTGATATGCTGATGTGCACAAAGAAATATTCTCATCTGATTTAATCGTAAATCAGTTGATCAAGGATCAAGTAGTAAAAAACATTATGCACATCAGCTTCATGGTGGAGCTATACAAGCGTTCAATTTCGAAAGGCAATGCCACTCACCTAGAGTTTGAAACAAGTATATTTGATGTGTTAAACACATGCTGTAGCCTACATAGTAAGCCTTAATTTTTTTCAAATGATTATTCGTAAAATCCCATTAGAAAATAATAGTAATTGAGTGACAGTAGAGACACACTACATACACAATAATACAAACATACACACGTTAAAGTGCCAATGTATAGACAGTTTTGACACACAGTAGAGATATAGAATAGACACAGTATAGTGACAGTAAGGGATACAGTATAGAAACACACAGTAGCATCGATAGAATAGTGTAGGGTAGAGAGTCAATAAGTTGAAAGTAGAGTCAGAGTAGACCCAATAGAGTGACAGTAGAGACACCACAGAGTAGCAGTAGAGTCACTTTAGAGTGTTAGTTGAGTGACAATAAAACCTGGCTAGGGATAGGCTGCCTCAGACAACACTATCTATTTCTGGGTGCTCCCCTCTTGAGCTCGAGAGATCTAGATTCAGTGGGGGCAGGCCTCCTCTACATGCCCAGACAGGGTAAGCCATTATTGTGCAACACTCTCTCTGTTTCTGGCCGTTGTTGTTACCGTTGTATTTTTTTAGGTAACATTTTTTAAACTATACCAAAAAAATTACGCTATCTTATTGTGTTCAACTAAGAACATAACAATTATGTAATTTAACAGACGCTTTAATGTCAAGCTACTTACAGTGAGTGCTATTATAATCAAGGATGCTCACTTTCTCAAGGATGCTTAGGAATACGGGATTGAACCCACAACCTTTTGGTTTTGGGTTTGCCCTGTCTACCCTGCAGATTGTTTGATGCAAACTTTTGTTTTTATCTGACTTGCTATTTTTGAGTAGTATAATTTATAGATATACCAGACCTCCATTGTTGAGGTTGTGCACCATTATAAGTTTTGGGAAATACGATTTTATGATCTGTGCTGAGAATGAAGTGAACGTATCTTTTTAATTCTGTAGGTATATTTATAGCTTCATTTGATCTAGGTTGAAAAACCAATCCTTTCATTTAATTTTATATTGGCAAATCTTTTTGACTAATTTTGTACTTCCTTGAAACATCTGTGATAATTCATAGCAAAACAGGAAAAATGCAAGCTCTGCTTGAATATTTTCAATGTGTTATTCTGCATAGATAATATAGATAGAAAATAGGCTGTGTACTTACTCATCCACTTCTGTTAGCCTTCTAAAACCGTCTTTTTAGAGAACGAGTGCTATTGAGCTTTTCAGTATCTTTCAGTTTCATTTCTCCAATGTGTTTCAGATTCCTCTGACCACCCGTTCAGTTGCTCCTCCTCCTACAGAAAAGTTAAAGATATATCCTCCCCTTTTTCCTAACAAAATTAGTTGGATGCCTAACACACCAAGAAATCAATTAAATTAAGGCTGTCAGGAAGTTTAACCTGAAAAATGTATGTATTCTTTGAAATAGTAGCATACCACTAAAGAAGTGCTTTAGATACTAAATAATTAAACTGCTTCCATAAAAAAATACTTGTTATGAAACAAGGTAAGTAAAACCCAAACGCAGACTTGGACAAGAGGGAAGGTTGACTCCTGAAGGAGAAGCAAAGTCGACGCCTGAAACAGGCAGAGGTCTGGGACAAGTGAATAACGGGGCGGATGGCAGGCAGGAAACGGGGCCGAGTCACAGGCAGGGGTAAACTGAAGCACAATTGGGTGCCGATGTGCAGCTTGGGCATATACAGCCATGGAAAAAATTAATTATATTAATAATAATATACATATAAATATCAAAAATACAAAAATAATTTAAAATAATTTTTTTTAATTAAATGTAATTGTATATAGATATTATATTTTTTTTAAATGTGCAGTGGTCTCTTAATTTTTTCCATGGCTGTATATACTAGGGAAACCAGGTGTGTGAGATGAGGTAATAATTGGACTGGGCGTGAGAATGAACAGGGACCAGGTGAAAGTAATAGGGGGGAATACTAACAGTTACATGACTGAAACATAACAGAACTGTCCATGGATCAAAGAGTTCATGGTACTGTAACCCCCGCCTCCTCCTCGAGCTATCCAGTGTTTTCTGCTAAAGGTTTAACAAGCCAAGCGTTGGCCCAGTGATTATGTATTATAAAACTGTATTTTATATTTACAGCATTTAGCAGACGCTTTTATTTAAGCGACTTAAAATCAGTACTTTTACTTTTTAACAGTTGAACCTGTTAAATACCAGTTCTTGCAAGCAAACAACATTCTCTTAGAATAACAATAGCATCATGTTATCATGGTTACTAAGCTTATGCATATGTACGGTGCATGGTGGGGAATATCCTAAATCTAGATTTGAATTCAATGCAAATATGATGCACAGACTTGCAGCCACATCAGAGCTGAATGTTCCTCAGTAACAATGAAAAGCTGCACACTTGCCTCTCCAACACCTTGGGGGCACTGAGATATTTCATCTCAACACAATAGACAATATTGTGTAGTCGGCTAATTTATGGATCAACGGCTGTTCCCTTTTAGCTTTTGGGGAAGAGCTGCCATGGTCTAATGAGGCAAAAGACAACTTGAAATCAATATTTTCACCCAGCGCAACGCAATGAGAATAGCCCCAACAGAGAACTGCAGTAATTAAACGTATTTCACCATGCATAATGGCCAGCTGTTAAAGGCTAGACAGCCTCTGCATTATTTTGTAGAATCTGTCCGAATGTAAGATAATTATTTTTTAAAACCTGTCTCCTTCTAGTCACACCTCGAAGGTCCTTGAGAGCAGTCCTATCCTGTTTGTTTTAAAGCTTAAAAGCATTGCATTTTCCCTGTAAATGCTTTATAAATAAATGTACTTTAAAGAAGGGACAGGGTGTCTGTAGTACACTGAAATTACTAGTATTGGGGTGGACTTTATATGATATGATCATATTGTTGTTTCTGCAGCGCTGTAAACTTTACGATCAAATCTCCTGACCTGATTTAGATTTCTTAAATAAGAAATCTAAATAAGAAATCTAAATAAGAAATCTACATATAAGAAATCTACATATAAGAAATCTACCAAGAAATCTACATATAAGAAATCTCAACAAGAAATCTACATATAAGAAATCTCAACAAGAAATCTACATATAAGAAATCTACATTTAAATTATTTAACTTTAACTATATAACAATAATGGGTTTCCAAAGTATTGTGATGAGTAATGTGGAAGAACAAGTCAGAGCAACTAGTGCTAATGATCTCAAACAAGTACGGTACAAAAACGACATTGTTCAAGGCGGGTAATGGCGTCCTAAAAATAACACAATTACTGTAAACTGGAACTAATAAAGCTAACATTAAAGTGCAAATACATTTATGGAATTTAAAAATGAAACACAAATCACACACTGAACACAAGGACCACTGGGAAAGGGGTGGACCTTAACACCGTCTTTAATGTTCCACAAACTACTGGGGGCAGGATAACCTAGTGGTCTATGTGTTAGACGCCCTGCCAGAAGGTCGTGGGTTCAAACCCCAGAGTTGCATGCCTAACCCCTATCTGCTCCATGTAATAGCACCATGTAATTGTAAGTCGCTTTGGATAAAAGCATCTGCTAAATGACCTAATTGTACCGTAAAAGAATGGAGTTAAGTTGCACAGCAAACTGTCTGCCTACCCTGTCAGAGTGATGTAGAACCGGTCCTGTAATGAAGTAAGAATGCACAGGTGAATTATCTAAAATACACTTTTAGTAGGCCATCTTCATAACATTGTAGTTTCACCACGGCAGACTCGCGTCAATAACATCCACCGTGGCATAATTACTTAGACTAATGTGCATTCAGATTCTCTTGGCATCACGGTTGTGCTTTCCTAAGGCCTTATGAATTCTTCTTCACATCTTTCCTTGATCTCATGACATTTTCCATAAAGTTCAAGGACATTTTATTTATTCATTTTTTTTTACTATTCGACAACAGGCTTTGTCGCAAAGCGGGGCTGGAAAAGTGCGTAGGCCACTTCCCACGCAAAGGTTGTAATCTATAAAAAACACACTTGACGGCACCTGTAAGTAAACTCTGAACCATGCGTACATAGCCTAGATTATGGAGGCAGAAAGCGGGAAACAGCAACGCCGATGCCAATGAATTAAACTCTTTAACAGTTAGATTGATAAGGCTGGCTATATTTATAAATAATAATTATAATCATAATTAAGCTCATTAAAACTTATAAAATAATTTGTTTGTTCACAAGGTCGGGCAATCACGCCTGTGTAAGATAATCAATGTTTAATAATGCAATGCTGCACGGATCCCATTTTATTTATATATTTTTTTTAAGATTTTTTTTTCTGGCAGGTTGATTGATCACATATTATAAACAATAGTGCCATGTAACCTATTTTTAAAGAAAGTGTTAAACGTTTATGTTACACGATCGTCAAGATTGAAATATTTAGACACAGAGAACAGGACCACTCACTGGATGACTGCAGTCTCCCCTGCGATCGCCAACATCTATGGTGACGGCGATCGGTAGTTGGGGTGATCTTTATGAACATGGACATTAAAATAATATCTTCTAATGTCTATGTTCGTGACACTATTCATTTATTATTTGGGATAATTTTCTTTTGATAGGCCTACTTTGATATCGAATCAAACTTGACTTTATACCTACATTACTTTATGCCTATTTCTGAGAGGATCTAACTTCGAACGTCAAAACAGTCACTGCTGGCGTGACGTTTTGCAGTTACACAAAGTATTCCTGATATGAAGTTTAACAAAGCTTCTTCCTGGTTTCCGCTCTGCTTTTGTCATCAATGTGAAATCAATGGGTTCCTCCGGTAAGAGTAGGTATTTTAATTTAATTGGGGGCCGACCATTTATAGACAAATGTGGGTGTGACTAGAAGTGCGTTCTCGTAGGGCAACTTGCGTGGAATGTAAGTGCGCATTGTTTTATAAATCAGAATATTTTTGTGCGTAAGCACTTTCTGTTTCATTCAACATTTTCAATTATACACAAAGTTTTATAAATGAGACCCCAGGACTGGAACAGAAACATGGAACACACTGGTTGGGATTGGATGTTACATGGGTATTCACAGTAGAAATAAATTGTAGAAGGTTATTATTTGTTCTGTAGGCTACATGAAAACGGTATGATACACACCCTTAGCCTACTTTCTTTCTATCTTAATTTGGAAAAATAATATGAAAGACATTTGTTGTTTATATTCATTAGCGTGTTACTGCTGTGAAAACTGCGTATGCTGGTGTGTAGGCTACACTGACATTAGAAGATAATAATGTATCTACAGCAGAACATGCTCCTCCTGGAAATTGTGCAGGGGTCAAATAAACAGCATGGATCTTTGCTGACTTGTACAGTTTTGTGTACTAAAACAGATAAATAGCATAGAAAAGACGTTGACAAATATGGGTTGTAGTAGAGGTAATTGTATCATAAAGGTGATAGTTAGATCAGCTCTTAGAATACTAAGCACTTTGCCGGAATTGAGGCTGCTAGCAATTAATGACAATTAATGATAATGTTTCAGGACGGAATAATGACTTTTGAGTGAATGATAACTTTTGAGTTATCATTCACTGTACTAAAAATGCAAGTGAAGTAACCTGATGACCTGATGCTGTCCATAATCTAGGAGAGTGTTATTTTATTGCAAAAACTGGTGGTTGACCGGTTCAACTGTTGACAAATGTACTAATTGTAAATTGCTTTGGATAAAAGCATCTGCTAAATGCTGTAAATGTAAATAACTGTTATGTGTCCCCTTAATACAATAAACTGTAAAGTTAAAGCTTTTAGCTATACTGTAGGCCTACAGGTAAATGCAGTTCAGGAACTATTACTTTATTATATTTCAAAAGTCCAATGAAAAGTCCTTGCTTCACTCTTATACAGGTATTATTATTATTTTATTTTTTTATTTCAGCACCGTGAAAAGAACCATAGAAATATTCAGGGCCATTGCCTCAGGCAAAGCAACCTTCTATTGCTGCTAGGCAACTAAGATGCACTGCTATTGGGATATAAGTTGATATTCAAAGACAACAATGCGTAAGTCATGAGTAGAACACCTTGAGTTCATGGGGAAAATGACATGCTGGTATACCCGCAGTCACCTTCTCTGTATATATGATAAACTACTGCCACCAGGATACACACCGTACACAGCAGATACATAAGGCACTGCCCTTCACACAAGCACTTGGCACCGGTGCTTTGGAATTGCGCTTTAAAGGTTATTGTCATCACCTGAGATGCATTCATTATGATATAATACAACTTTAAGGAAGCCTAAATTGTAGGGAGCCTGAAATTATGATATTGCTTCGCTGAACAAAAGTTAAACCCCGGCTGTTTGTATGCAGTTGATAGTTAATCTTAGTTTAGTCTTTACTGCGTGGGTTCTCAAATGTTTTATAATAGACCTCTAAAGACACACATGCCCTTAAAACCTATGTGCACTGCTCAAAAAAATTAAGGGAACACGTAATCATCACAGTATAACACCAAATCAATTAGACTTCAGGTATAACAATATGTACAGTAGGGAAGCATAAGTAATTGTGAGTCAATGTCACATGTTTTGGTGCAGAGCACGCAAGCATTACGTTCACCACGGCGTCTTCAGACTCTTTCACGTCACATCTGCTCAGTGTGAAACTGCTCTCATCTCTCACCTGCCATTCTGGTGTTCTCTAGTGAATGCCAATCAAGTCGCACAGTGCTGAGATGTGAGCACAGGTCCCACTAGAGGACGTCGGGCCCTCATGCCCCCTTCATGGAGTCTGTTTCAGGATTGTTTCAGTTTCAGTTTCAGGACTGTTTCAGTTTGGTCAGAAACATGCACACCAGTAGCCCACTGGAGGTCATTTTGTAGGGCTCTGGCAGTGCTCCTCCTGTTCCTCCTCGCACAAAGGAGCACATACCAGTCCTGCTGCTGGGTTGATGCCCTTCTATGCTCCTCATGTATCGGCCCGTCTCCTGGTACCTCCTCCATGCTCTTGACTGGGAGACTGGGAGACACAGAAAACCTTCATGCGATGGCACGTATAGATGTGCCATCCTGGAGGAGCTGGACCGCCTATGTAACCTGAATGGGCTGCAGGTACCACCTCATGCTACCAGTAGTGACAAAAACACTAGCAAAATGCAAAACTAGAGAAGAATCAGTCAGGAAGGATAAGGAGAGAGCAATTGTTTGTGGCCACCACCTGCAAAACCATTCTATTTTGGGGGTTGTCTTGCTTTTTCCTCTCCAGTGCACCTGCAAAATAAATATCTGAATTTTTAATTTTTTTTCAAACGAAGCTTTAAATCTTTGACTAAGGAATTGCTCCACCTTTATCACAGATTAATTTATTTGCTTTAAAAACAAGAAATTAGCTTAAGTTAAGTAAAAAACTATAAATAGGTTTTACCATACATACAAGAATATATGCTATAAAGATATGAGACATTTGTGTTAATCTGTTTTGGTCAATGCTTTGATTTTAAGTGCTATTTAATAGAGGCAGTTCACATAGCACTAGCCACATTGAGCGAATGCTGTATTCACCAAATGCATATACAATATATCCTATCTATTATTCACTGCCCTTGTCCGTGCTGCAGTCCCTAGTCTGTGTAATAATGCTTTTTGTTTCTATCTCCCCCTTCCCTGTTGGTGGCACCCATATATCCCCCAACTAAATTGTGGATTTTACCCCGTTAATGGAGCTATATGAATTATATATTGCAATAAGTGGAGCTCCCCAGCCATGTGTTTTATTGCATCCTCTCTCATTGCTCACTGACATTACAGGAATGGCAGATGTGTCTAAGACACCATTAATAATGGCATGGGGTGGGGAGGGGTATTTTCTTCTCAAGTGGTTGTGGTCTCTGTATCAAACCCAAAAGTTATTACGGCCATATATTTGGGGAAATAGATTTGCTTTATGGGAAGCATGATAGACCTAGGTTATTTTCTCTAGGTAAATGTGCATTTTTAGTGGGTGTTAGTCATTTAAGCGTAAAGGTGCAGGATGGTTTGTTCAGTTGTATTGTACTGAATTAGCTCTAATTAGTGTCTACCAGAGGCTTAGCTGACTGTCGAAACAAGAGCATGATATTCATAAATGCTGCCCTGAGAACACTGAATGTATTTGATTGAATAACCTCTCCACACTGTAATTAATGGGTGAACAATAGACTACTCTGAGGTAATAGGACTCACCCTCATTGTCACTTAGATAGATGCTTTTTGCAAGAGATTTCTCGAGTCTGCAGTGAAGAGTGCTTCTCCTGTCCTGACTAACTCAGTATAAGACCACAGGGAGGTCAGACACAAAGCCTTTTGATTTATTACCTGCTAAATTGGGTCTGTAGGCAAAGGTCCCATGAACTAATATATTCTTTGGGTAACAGATGAAATTTTAAACACTTACTATGAATTCTAAATGCAAAGCAGAACCAATGATCTGTCAATTAGAATCACAAGGTGCTGCACAGGTGGTGGCAGTTGAAGGGTCTTACATAGCATATGTGCTACACAAGTGCTACCTGTTTAATTAGCATGTTGACTCATGCTACAAGTATAATTATATATCTTAAAACCATATTTGCAAGTCCCACCCTACCAAGACAAGCCCCAGGATGTTTGCACATACTGTAGTGTCAACCACACCAAAAGCATTCATGTCGGAAATAATCAGCGTGTAGATTGGATACAATGTGCACTGCCATGCTGTATAAACCATTTTCCAGAAGGGATTATGTTTAAAAAAGCCTTAGATTACAGTCTCAATGACTAAACAATTGCA
>JAODLI010060089.1:0-15321 GCA_027575585.1 Percopsis omiscomaycus | reverse complement strand
CACACACACACACACACACACACACACACACACACACACACACACACACACACACACACACACACACACACACAAGAGTGCAGTTCATCATGTACATTGGCAGTGTGAGAGAGGGGCGGGGTGACAGAATGTGGCTTCACTTTTTCTAGAGACAAACAAGGATACAGTGAAGCCTCGGGCCTCGCTGGCACAACAACAGAACCAGGGCACTGTTTATACTCTTGTCACTCCGGCTCTGCGGGTGAGACATTCTGACGTATAAAATAAAGCCCGGCGTCTATGAACTTTGCAGGCAGATGGGAAGACAGGCGGAGCAGTAATAAACACCATGCGCAGAGCTGTTGGCAAAACAAGGCGAGTTGCCACACTGAAAGACCTCAGCCCACACCTAAACTTAATCAGTGTTGCTGTGGCGGGCGCCACAGGAAATTGGGGTAAACTAGTCAGTCGCAAATGCGGGTTACACCCAGCGTCACTCAACATACACCATTTAGATGTGTGTTATCTGGGCAGACTGTTTTGTCCAAGTTTCCAACAGGCTGACTCACTGAGGCACATAGCCAAGAAACTGTGAAACTATATTATGCCCCGTACTGCTGAAGTGATGCATAATACATTTTCAAAAATGACTGCTGTCATGCTGTATGTCTAAGTGGATAAGGAAGTGAACAATATTCATTTTTTATTTTTTTTTAAGTTCAGAGGACCAAGTCGAAATGACTGCCTTATAGGACCTGCCCCGCCTCACCGCTCACCGGAGGAGTAGAGAGGAGCGTCGGGTGAGGGACGGATATGCGCTGACAATGTTTTTGCAATGCTGCTTTCAACCACAAGGGTCATTCTGTAAAAAAATATCACAGTGTCCCTGTAGCTTTTTGATGAGTCAAAAAGCATCGTATTGTTACGGTCACAAAACGAATGGCCTAAATTGCACTATTAAAAGCAAGGGTTGAGTCATAATCCAGAGAGAAACAGATGTGAGCAGGTGTGAGCTCCTCTCAGAACAGCGTGCACGTTTTACATTACAATTACAATTACAACATATACAACATAACGTACCGCCAAGTGGTTCGTGACCCTACCTGACTTTTAGTTAAAACGTTTTTAAAAAAAAGACTACAATTACTATCCTGGGCAATCAGCTAGAGAGCATACATAATGCATGAGTGGACCCAAGTCATTTCCATGATGTGAAATTGTATTGTCACCGAGCCATTGGCGGCCCCCTAATGAGAAAACACCCCCATGCATATTTAATCTACCCTTCCTTTTTGAAAGACAGGAAATCTCTTTAGGTCTCTGTCCATCCCTGGTTTAGAACTTGGAAACAATGCTATCGCAACCCTAGAAAGGTTCGCAAATTAAATCTCAAACAGCGTATGAAACATACAGTAGGCTGTAACAAGTCTGAGACAATGGTGTCTGGTTAGAAAATGAGGTATCGGTATAACGAGCCAGCTTCAATCATTCATCTCGGCCACTGAATAATGACACAAAGACATGTGTGCCTTTAGCCATCGACAGACAACCATCGGTTGACAGATGGCTCCATCCACAAGGGGGCACCGTAAACACAGGTTGATTGATTCACAGAGATAACTGGACCTCCAGATGAAGGCCTTTGCTTGCTTGCTTTGCTGCACACAAAACCAACCAAGAGATGCCTGAACCAGTTTGTTTGTAGCAAAACAAAATTACGTTTTTGTCGTCACATTTATACGTATATACTTGGTTACAGCTAATAATTGCCAAATAATTACGCCTGTCAGTAATCTAATAATAATCTCAAGCAAAATCACCAAACTTGTCATAAAGGTATCTGTACCTAGTACTGTAGGTCACATAATGGAATATTCTGACACATATGGGAAATGGTTACATCTCAGAGAGTACTGACAATGCCAACATGGAAGACTATTTAGCCATAAAGCAGTGAATTATGGCCTCAGGCAGTTTATTGACAATGTTTATCAGTATGTATTTAGGGATAAGCGATGGGTGATGATAAAAATCCCCATTAGAAGCAACTCCAGTGTTTGTCCTTAATGACAGTTAATTTCCTGCATTGTCATTGAGGCAACATTGCCATGGCCCACACATACAGCATTAAAAAGACACACTCTTCAGTTTGTATCTGGAACTTTCCCTTGAGGTTGAAACCACCCCGACATGGTTCTCCACCGAGTCCTGTCACGATGAGAAACGCACGATTCCATAACAAGAGTGCACAGGGCCATGCGGAGAACAGACATATTTACATATTTAGTGAACCCCTCCCCCCTTTTGGGAGGTTGACCCCCCTGGCCTCGTTGTGCCTTAACACCCACTCTGACATCACAGCCTACAGTGGCAAAAAAAACACTTAGCACACTCAGTCAGCACTTCATCTGGGAGCACCATGTCCCGATATAACACCCGTCATATGGGACACTTCCATCAGCCAATTAATAACCTTTCCATTCCTCTTACAGCTTATTAGTCAATGATTCAAAGGGCATGCAACGCACTGGGGGCGGCCAGTGTACATTTTGGGCGTATAGACGTTTTTCATCTTCAGGGGAGGGGTAGAACGTGGTTAAGCCTAGGGGAACTGTAGGGGGGAGGAGTAGCGAGGAACGCCAGATGCTCTGCAAACCAGGTGTGGGAGGGAGCCTGCACTCTCAAACAAAAAGAATGTTTTTGTAATGCTGGTTTCAACCACAAGGGGCACAAATCGAGGAGCTTCCCTGTACTTCAACATCCACATTTCCAAATCCTCTCATTAACCATTTTTTACAATATATTCGAATGTGTTTCTAACTAAGCGACATCACATCACAGCACTATGTTTCTTGATGTTGCCTTTGACCTTGTTGTACATACTCTTATGCTCCATTATGCTAGTTTTCAATGCAGTAATCCATCATGTCAAATTGCTAGTACGTGAAAATGCTGTGGTTGTGGGTTTTCCATATTAGCGGTGATCTAAAGGTCTCCACCATTCAGAAATATAGCGGCACATGAGAGAACGCGGTCCTGTGTCCTGTGGGAATCCCTGAGGCTGACTCACCGTGGCCTTGTAATGACAAGCCAAAAGGGACAGGGACTTGTTGAGCTAAAGCTAATGCTGTCCATTTACCGTACAACCCCGGTCCACGATTACACCTGCACTAATAAGACTGGCTCAATTGAGATAGGTATAGGTGTATTGAGATTTTTATATTTTTTTTACTACAGGATATATTTATTAATCCATGCAGTATTCTGGTTCAATATGCCTTTAAAAAACCACCTTGTGCCAAACGAAATTGTCATTGTCATACCCCTAGTGTTAGATTTTCATGAATGATGAAACAAATAGTGGGAAAGAAGATGTGCAAGTAGGTTTGGGTGGTATCTGTTTTTTACATACTGCCATACCGTCCTGATATTATACCACGGTATACAGTATATGATGGTAATTGGCTCATATTGTGATTGGGAAACAGTTTGTACCGATAGAAAAAAGTATTTAAAAGATCGGTGATTGTATTTTCGCTGTCTATACAACCGGGAAATGCCCTATTTTACTGCAGCTTGTGAGGACTGGAGTGGAGTGTTGTAGATGTAGTCTTAGTTATCTGTTAATTACATCATCTGCTAATTACATCATCAACATTGTGCTTGTGACACAGTTTGTGCATGTAAATGACGTAGTTACAAAGATCGCTAGTTCCCAAGAACTCTTGGCATATGGTCCTACAGAAATAGCCGACACGCCCACAAGACGAGAAAATAAAGTCGTACTGTAGGCTTAATAGGCTGTTTCGCTGTCAAAAGACAAATGTCCTGTTTATTATTACTTATTATTATTATTATTATTATTATTATTTTGACCGGCAAGTTTTTAATGTATCTTTTTTAATACATTTTACCAGGCGAAAAATGGTAATTACTGGCTAGCGGAAACTCTGCTGTGCACTACAATATATCACCTAATACAGCATCTCCATATCAGTTTAATAGAAAGAGGAGCATCTGTATTTTTGACTGTTTTGAAAATCATGAGAATGGGCACGAGAATGGCTCCTAGGGGAGATATGGAGGGAGAGGGACGGAGAGGAGGGATGAAGAAAGGGAGAACAGAATGGGAGAGAGAGAGAGACAGCGTGAGAGAAATACGAAAAGAGATAGAGGTAGCGGGCTCAGACTGCACACGCTCCTCAAACATTGACATATCCCACACGCCTTATTCAACATCGCAGCCTGGTATTATATTTGTCCAGGAAAACCCATTAAAAACACACCGCTGCCTCTTTTACAAGGTCGAGGTGGCCGGGAAGGCGGCGGCGGTCTGTAAAAAACAGTGCGGTGCAACACAAGACACAAAACATATCAAAATATATCAGAATAACACAGCGTTCAATTCGGATCCTGCTCACAGAAAACAACGCTGCACAAGACCCTTGAACTCCCCCAGAGTGAGCCGCGTAACCCACTCCAAGCCCTGGATGCTCCGTGAGGCGGACACATCTAGAGCTGTGAAGGCCCTGAGTGCTGTCAGCTGCAGCCACCTGGCAGATCGCATCCCACAACCGGAGTCCGTCAAGGACAGCGGGCCGCGGAGATGGCGGGGAAGCTTACCAAGAAGGGCTTTGTTTAGTTTAGCTCGGATAACCTTTAATTGATGCAACAATACTGGGTTTCAGCGAGGCCCTGGTTACACGCAGTACATTTGGGATAAAATAAGATAGATAGAACACAATGATAAAATAGGGTCGAGTCTCTTTAGCAACGTAGGAGTTGCAGACACCTACAGTATAATAAATCTCCATAACCTAAAAGAGATACAAATGTGGCTTGGCAATTCTCTTCCCCAGACTCAATTGGGAAGCAAGCCTTATTATGAAAGGGAAAAAACGCCCGTTTTGATTTACGTTTACTAATAAGCTTATTAAGTTGTGTTATAAGACAGCTTGTCATCCAAACCAAATACCAATGTATTTATAGGAGACTTTCTGGGAGTGCCTATTAAGGTTAAAAAGAATGATGTCTGGCCTTATTTGAAATATCAAAATATGCTGTTACAAGACCCATACCAAATTCGGATTATTGCCTTATTTCAAATGGCATATGAGCATGTAAACATGGTCAATATTTTGAAAAGAGCATGTTGTCTCGACCTATTCAGAGGGGTGTTAATACGTGATTGTATTGTAAACTAGCACGCCCTGCCAACTGTGAGCACTGCAGACATACTTCAAAAATGTAAAGCCAATAGAGGCTGTTTCTGAACGAGATAGTGGAGGACACAAATACGTGTGACGAAGCCTTAATGAGACTTGTTGAGACCTCACATGTCCAAGGTGCCATCTAAAAACGGTACGCAACAACCAGGGGTCAGCTTGTTCCACGGTTCCTTAATGCCTGCGGTCAATCTGGGATTGTGTGGGTTCAACTCAGTTTGTCTTTGTTTAGGGAAGCCTGTCCACTCTACATATAGTGTATCGATGGAGCCCTCCAGGTCACACCCAGTCATCCTAACCTGTAACTTTATTGACCTTATGTGAAGATCAATGAAACTAAACCATCTGTTCCCAACAACTTTGCAAACAAAACAAAACAACTGAATCTGATTGGTCATTGTCATTATGGTATAGCTTTATTATCAGAGGCATGAATTACAGTAGTTACACATCCATAAGTTAGGATGGTTGACCGGTCTAAGGCCGGTGTTCTAATCATGAGTTCAAGTCTCATTTTATGAACACTTTTGTCCATAGCTTAAGCTGACACCTTAATACAACAGAAGTAGCCATCAAAGCTATCCATTGTAGAAAGGAGAGTTACGTTATGATCACACATTAGGCTCAAAACTGGCATTTCCATGTTTAGTGTTGGCCATGAAATTGCTCATCTGGTTTAGGTTAGAAAAAGTTAGAGATTAAGGTTAGCCTTCCCGGTATAATACCAAGCAATTTTTGAGTCCTCCAATCAGTCAGCCCTTCTGAATAGGTCATTCAGAGCGTACAAGGATTAAATAGCAGTTGGCCTAACAAAGTCATCTGAATATCCACTGCCATAATTAAAATATTTTCTTGAAAAAGGCCTTATTCTAATATTAGCTTGATTACAGGGTATACTGTGTATATTATCATCTAAATGAATGAATCTAAGGAACTAAGCAAGAAAATGATTAAACAGGATTTCTCTAAAATATTTAACAGTATTGTTTAGAGAGTCAACTAATTGTGTCTATTGTACTGTGGGCTCTGAAGAGGAATGCGTAATTTTGTCACACAGACATTCCTCATCGTCTGCCATCCCTATCACACTTCTTCTGTTATAGAGGGACATAGTGGAGCGACAGTACATTACTCCTATTAGCGGCACTATCGGGAAACGCGTGTAACGGCACTTGCGCTTGCGTCGCGTTACAAAAGTTTGGACAACACACTTTGCTACACAAGTACGCATCAAACCCTCCTTGCGGAGCTCGCTATGTCCACGTAGCTCGATGTGTCCGCGTAGCTTGCGTAGACTAACTGCCACTAACTGAACTCTCCCCTTCACTATTTTCATGGTATTGTAGTAAATCTTTTACTTCTACCCGTGAGTGATAAAGGTCTGTTAGCATGTTTTATGACAAAAGCCCATAAACCTGATAGACTGAAGCCCTCAAACACATTTGAGACATTTACAACGTTAGAGTCTAACCTCATCTCACTTACGGCTGTCAGATGGACATGTTACACGACACCGCCAACACTGTGATGCATTTGCAGCCTGACCGTTGGAAGTCATGGCTGCCCAAAGCTGACCGCACTCTGCCCTTTTTTGGCTCATTGGGGCTTTTTGTCAAGTCCATCTTACTGAGTAGAGTACAATCAAAGGTGTGGACTCTTTGTCCAGACATGTCATTGCAGGGTAACTGTTGATAAACCTCAGGGTTCCGCTCTTATCAGGGTCGTGGTTTACGGTATGGTATGTATTATGTGCCGGGAGAGGGGGCGGGGGGTTGCCTTTATGATAAATAATAATAAAGTCTTTATTTGGTTAAACTGTTGAAGTAAATGTTTCAGTGGGATCATTATATAATAACACTAGATTTAATTTTGCTAACAAAATTATTTTCAAGCCAATACCACACATCCTAATTTTGAAAACCAAGTGGGTATTTCAGACGGCAGTTAAGTGCCTGTGTTCAGAAAATCGTCCCCACATTGGTCTTGTTTGTATTGGTTGAAGTTGGGTCCAATCACCTACTAATGATCCGATGAACATCTACTAACCCCGCCTGGTTGACAATTCAATTGAGAGTTCCTAGATAGATATGCAAAGCGAAGAAAATCGCAGAGACAGACCATGCAATATTAGGATGGTCTACCACCTACCACCAACCTAGTTTTCAAATGTCCAGATGTCCTTTGGGCTTTGCCGTAGTGGTCATGGGGTTTGACTTCCAGTGCTCTCAGTCAGGCTATTAGAAAGTCTCTAGACAAAGTCAACCACAACCTTGTTTTCTGTCATGATTGTAACTGATGGTATCTATTTTGAAACATGAACTTGGACCGCATCAATCATTTATGATGACTGGAGTGTCCGTCACCGGTGACAACGGTTAACCGTCACTAGCCTAGCAGGTCTGCTAAGCTAACAGCTAGCCTCAGTACTGCACTGCACCAGCATATCTGCTGTTAGTCTAGCAAACTTGCTAGTGTGCCAAGTTGACGTAAATGAGAATCATTTGTCCAAGTTTCCATTGCCATATGTCTTGTCAAGCAGTGCTTGGCCATTGATGCCATTTTACAATGTCCTAATCTCTGATGAATTCTTTTGATTTAGGTGTGCCGAATAAAAAGCATATTGACTTGCTCAATAGTGTAACATTTTATAACAATGCTCAATGCTTGTTCATTTGCACAACTATACTAAACGCGCCCATTATTATTAGCTGCAATTATGTTTATCTTGCTCTCACACATCTGTTAAAGGGTCAATTTTTGCAGTTGTGCAGCTAAATGATTCAGGTTATTGATTTTACATACATCCATCTATTTAAAAAGAACATATGGTAATGTCTACATACATACATGCAGTTCCCCAGACCCTGTGTTTGTGTATAGTCCCCTACAGTATTGATGACTTGGGGATTTTATTGTACCTTTTGTAACCTCGATAATATTTGTAACTACAGTTGGCGTACAAGATGATGAAATTACGTAGCTGAATGTCTTCTTGACAATAGTCATTACCAAAATGACCGCTTCATCAAGAAGAAGCAATTCATGTTCAAGATACAACATGGCCTTGGCTTCTTGTTAGAAAGAAGGCTTCTTTATCTTACAGAACATCACACGATAAAACATCTAAAGTAGCACAGCCGACAGTCACTAAGGCATGTAGGAGCAAAGGCTTCGCCATCCCTTTATGCCCTTTGATTAATATGACACATTTATATCAAATGAGGCTTCATTTCCAAAAGATGCATTTGGCTTTGTTTTGTCTAGTGCCGAGCAACATCAGACGGTGTGGCTAAGGACAGGCGTATCTTAAGAGACAGCTGCCTTCATACAGTAGCTCAGGGTGGCATTTACCTTGTGTGTGCGAGTGTGTGTGTGTGTGTCTGTCTGTGTGTGTGTGTGTCCTCTGCTTGAGTTGACAGACAACCGAACAACATGCACATTAACAGAGCTTACGACGGGGTTTGTGAAAGCCTGGCAACCTCCTCGAGCGTGATCTTATTATAACCTAACCGCTGCGTGTTTCATAAACACTTATTGTACAGTGTCACCCGCCTCGAACAAGAAATTATAATTAAACAGTCCAAGTCACACGGGCAGGAAGAGGGGTTGTTAAACGCAGGAACTGTCTTTGCGTCAAGGAGTGCTGCATGTGTGCGAGAGAGATAAATAAGCAATAGTTTAAATGCCAGTGTCAGATAATTTCTAAATCAAAGACTAATGCCTGCCTATTAGCAGCACAGCAGTAATTGCTCCCACTTAATAATTTGCATTGTGCTGCGCCGTGTTCGCCAATTCATTATCATCCCAAAAGCAGCGGCGGGGCTTTTAATGAACCGAGGGCCACTGTGACCCCATGCCATCGCCTCGTAGAAGCGCTTCAGGACTTTTAGAGGAGATGGGGGGGGGGGGGGGGGACGGACGTGCCGTTGAGGTCCAGGGGGAGGACAGGGCACCGTGTCCTGGGTGAGTGCAAGATTACCTAACGTTCAGACAAGATGATAATTAGATTGCCCCGTCACCATCCACCGGACATATGGCCGCCGTGTGACCGTACCTCGGGCGATCTCCTTTATCGCTGGGGACGAACTGGAGTGGAGTAGATGGCTTAAACGTGTCGCGCTCGGCCCGAGACCCAAGTGACGGGAGCTTGTCAAGGGGGCTGTGACATCTGTGACCCTGTCAAAGTGGTTCTTTTTACCCTCCGGACTCTGTGGCCTATCAAGGACGTCGGACTAAAAGCTGTAATGCTTTATCTGGTGACGGCCTTGGCCCAGTGAGACACAAAGACTCACACAATTTTGTTATAACTCCGAAATGTAGGGCCCCCCTGCTGGCTACAAAGGGTATGACGATATACGTGATTGGTAAATAAATTACCTTTAACAATAATTGTTAGCAATTATTAGAGGATTGAATGTTATTATAATATGTAATGTATGTTGTAAGATGTATAACTAAGCTGGCCCTGATGCGGCTGTCATTATTCTAACAGAATGTTGTTTGCTTACAATAACAGGTGTGTGACCTATTCAGCTATTGACAAATGTACTAATTGTAATTCGCTTTGGATGAAAGCGCCTGCTAAATGCTGTAAATGTGAATGTAAAATCATTAAACGAAAATTATCATCTACTCACCCCTCACATGCTAGAGTGCTGGAAGAAAAAAAATGTTGTACTTCCATCCCTTTGTGGTAACAGTTTTGTTACAGTTGTTACCCTATCAACTCCCCTATCAACTCCATGGTATAAGATTTTTTTGTGAAGCAATGGGTGCTCAACCTATAGTTTTTCTAGCATTCCGGGCTATAAGGGGTGAAATTTGTACATTGCCGTTGTTTTAAAGTATTCCTTTCCTCCATGACTTTGATTGGAGCCAAACAACTCACAAACCTACCCCCTGTACAATTTTTTATCTCTCAATATAAGCTGCTAATGAGGACAAGGGATACAATGTGGAGCACTGCTGATTTGTGAATACGACAAACCACAGACAAGCCTCAAACCCCGCGGGAGGAATTCACTCTGGCATTGCAAATTTTGCAAAAGGAATATTTATCTCGGTATATTTGACAAGAACTACCATTTCCTACTGGCATTGTTGTAGCAAACAGAGCAAACATTACACCAGCTGGCTGGTGTATTGTGTAATGAAAGGTTCTTGCATTTAAGATTCAGGGTTATTGCAGCATTGTTCCGAGGATTTCCCACGGTGACAGCACTGTGGAGACGATAGAGAATCCTATGCAGGGCTTTATCAGCGTTTTTTTTATGTTTGTGACACTGCCACAAATGAGCATAAAAAAGTGCGACAAGGGATTTCTCTCTCATCTTGTCAATAAAAGTAGATCATTTGTCTGCTTGGCTTCCCGTGGAGATACAGTACATGAATGCAGCAGTTTCCCCATCGTTATTGAGCACTGAAGACAGGTTACAGGTCGGCAGTTTTGCTATATACAGTAATAATTTTATCATTTCTAATTGGCTATCACAATGGATTTGTTTCCACACTGAAGCAACAGTGTGGGTATTTTCTGCATATATTTTCCCTGCACATGTAACTGTATATGGATGTTGATGACCTTTAATAGTTGTGTAGAGCAGTTTTCAAGGTAGCAGTTACGAGATGATGAATTTTTCCATGACGTTGGTTGTTTACATATTCCTAATGTTTATATATTTTTATGCCCTTCTGTCTCAAAAAGTTTCAAAACCACTGATCTAAGATGGAGATATTGCTTATTCATGATATATTGCATTTAGTTCTCCAACACATAACTGCATATACATCATTTATTTATTTTTTCCCCGTAATGACGGGAGGCACCAGACGACAGTTCCTGGTGCCTCATTAGTTATATTAAAACCCACCAGGGGACAGAGTGGCTGGCTGTAACAGGAGCAGAGCATCTTGCAGTTGCACTTTGCAAAGGGTTAGTGCACAAAAAGAAAAAAACAGCAAGCCCTTGATGACGTCACTGGGAGAGACCCAGGCAGTAGCACTGGGACTTGTGTGGGCCCAGTGTGGAAAATGGAACAAGAGATTTTTCTGGTTCTGTATCCCTTGTTTATTACCATGGCCACGGTTGTGACCTGATTTATTTTTTTATTTTTTTTATTAGTTCGCATTTTCATATATATAAAAAAAAGTGTCCCAAACTCTTAAATTCATTCAGTCTTAAAAGACAAACCAGGAGGAAAACTAAATCATATAGAATGTCAATATGTAAGGTTTGATAATGGGAATAAATGAAACAAAATTTAAAGTAAAGATATATCTCTGAATTTAGATTTTTTATTTTTTATTATTCAATAGTGCAAAGTGTGAGTTTGCGCTATTGATATTAAAACTACAGGATATAGTACAGGTGATGCAAACTTTCACAAAAGCTGGTATCCAAAAATATATATATAATTTACAAGAACCCTGCTGTGGTAATTAAACTGAAATGACATTACTTTGTGTAGGCCTAAATGTTCCCTTTTTTGACTCTGGCAGTTTACTTTGCAGTTTGCCTGGCAGATACAGTCTCCAACACCCAGCTTTGGCAGAGGTCATTCATTAAAAACGGATTATAAAATCACTCAAAGCCTAAAAGACCTGCTACTATCTCAAACAAGCAATTAGAACACTTAAATCTTAAATGAAAGCTTTTGACTAAATGAATAAATAAATAAATAAATACATTTATGGCAGATATTATATTATAGCAATTACATAGTATGCTATGGTATATCATTATTATAGTAAAAGCTAAATATGATACATTCTTATGGTCAAATATTAACTTTGAATTCTAGAATTAGTATTTTAGTTGGTCTTCTCAACCCCAAGTGAAACCAACAGCATAATATGGATTTGCTGATACATCTTTTTTTTTAATACTGGCAGAGAGGACAGATTCGCCTCGAATGATTTCTGCCCCTACATCCAAAAAGACACTGAAATATGCTGCGAATATGCCAAGATATCCTACAGTATGCAGCTTTAAGTTTGATGTAAATTTGTATTTTAAAAAAGGGAAAAAATCAATCCTATTTTTAGTGAAGTATAGTCTAAATGGGGGCAATACTATAAAGTGCTATTCTATCGATTTTTTTTTCCTGAATGTGTTTGTGTGGGCTCTTCTTCTCAGTCACCCACCTAACAGACATCTTGTGACATATTTATTTGCGTTGGGTTACAAATACAATGTTATATATACATAATCTACCAGAAATTGAAAACAAAACAAAAAATAAATAAAAAATAAATACGTTCCAGTTGAGTGCATGCTGCACCACAAAACGTTGATAAGAAATTGAAATGCTTTCACTATTCACCAGCTATGTGCAGCGATGGGAGAAGGGACTCTTCACAAGATGGCTGCATAAAATAAATAAATTAAATAAAGCAATGGAGGTTAACGAACTTAAAAATAGGAAATGGGATCCTCACTTTAACACTTGGCAGATAGCCGGTGCTCCACGGGTTGTGTGTCACGTAGTGTAGGGTGCGCTGTAACTACCCACGGGCCTGAAACCTGATCCTTTGTTTGTTTTCCTCAGGTCACGGTATATAGTGAGCGATTTGATCTATGAGCAGTGACTTCATTCTCTGAGAAATCATTGCGGTTAGCCTCGGCCATTGCGGTCACCTCAAAAGAGGTGCGGTGTTTATTTGGTTATTTGTCAGATGGTTTTTAAATTTTCCACCTTTTCCAGCTCCTGCTTGTGTAAAAATGGCAGAATAGTTTAGTGGTCTAGGTGTTGGACTCCCAGCCAGTAAGGGGCAGGATAGTCTAGTGTTCTAGGTGTTGGACTCCCAGCCAGAAGGTTGTGGGTTGGAGCCCCAGGGTTGGCCTACCTGTAAGCGTCCATGAGCAAGATGCCTAACCCCTATCTGCTCCATGTAATAGCACCATGTAATTAGAAGTCGCTTTGGATAAAAGCATCTGATAAATGAGTGAACTGTAAAATGACACTCTAAATATCTACTATAACTGGACAGCAAGATGTTATATTCGACTTCAGAATGAGTTAACTTAGCGTTGACTTATCTTGGGGTTAATCTCTTGCTATACCGTAGTGTATATGTTTCTTTATGGAGCTCCTGAAAATTACTCCCTTCACCCACTCTCAGCCCTGCAGTATAGTCCCCTAAATCTCCCATTGACTAAGCCATGATTTAAGCTACTCTGGAAGGGTTCCAGCCGCTCTCATAGTCATAGCGTAAAGAGCTTAGCATGGCAGGGAGAGAGCCGAGGTCTTCCCTAGTTATATTATTATAATGTCATTTATTTGCTAGTGCAAGCAAGACAAAGCAACTAACAACAGTATTGAGATTAAAAATACTATATACTGTGCATACATATACAACAACAAAAAACATACATACAGACATACAGTATATATATATATATATATATATATATCAATCCATTCTTTTGTTTGTAAGTTTGTATATATTATATGTAAATAGATGTAAATCAATTCACAAAGTGAGTGCTTGGAGAGTATGATTGAAGTGGGACACAAGCAGTGACTACCCACTCGGGCAGTGCTTTAGATTGGAGGGGTTCTTACAGGAAGAGAGCCCCACATGCCCTGCGCTAACAATGGAAATGGAAATCCCCACAATGTGTTAGAATTTAAATTGTGTTTCTTTAGAGGCGGTAGCAAATATAGCAGCCGTATGCATATTTATGTGTGAAGGCTTAATGGTCACCCAAGCACCTTGGTGCACAGTATGTGGGTGGGAAAAAGAGATGGGATATTTGATTTGTACTGTATGTAGATGCATTGAGGGAATACAGGACTAAATAGGGAATAATAATGTGAGAACACGAGATAAACTTTCCACTGAACTTTGAAAAGTGGTATATTGCGTCATGAATTAACTTTTATTATTATTTATTTACTATTCATTTTCTGAGAGTGGCTTTGTTAATTAATTGAATTCAACTTGTCAAGGGAAAGCAGTGCCTGGTTTGATGTAAAGTGCCAGCTGTGAAATTAAGAGTTTCCTCATTTACACCTCTTGCATGTCTGACTGTTTACCTTTCCCGTTGAGAGAAAATGGAAAGACTGTGGCAAGTTTTGTAGACTCCATTTGAAGATATTACTAGTCGGTGATTGGCTGGGAAATGATTTATAATGAACTCTGGGGAGCCAATTTTGCGATGGCTCAGAACTGCATGTCAGTATATGCAGTAAATGAATTGGATTTTCAGGGGGTAAAAGAGTGGCATTGCAATCCACTTTTCTTCAGCTCAGAGTGAATGCCACTGTGTAACGCTAATTACACGACCCTGATTGTTTACGCTAAATTAGATCCAGCTCAAAATGTTGCTGCCAAACACAGATAAGTCTGTTCATTAAAAATACTTAATTCTACTTTCCCCAGGGGGACTGTAACTATCCCACCCAAACTAAGCTTTCTGGCTCTGCAGGTACAGAGACACTGGTTCAATTCATCTCAAAGAAATGGTAGTAAAACATTCACAACTAACGAATCCTTGCCAATACATTTTTCTTCTACCTGCCCTTCCAAAGCAAGCTTGTGCATCAACATGTTGGCCTTAATAGCCAAAGTTAAGCTAGTTAGTTAGTTAAGCTTTACTTAACTAACTTTAGTTAACTTCAATGAATTCAATTAAAGATATACACATGATATAAGATTAAATTACCTTTATTATCACAGCACAGTGCTATGAGTGCCATGTTTTCCTCGGCAAGGCAAAACGGGCAAGGCAGCTGCTAATATCGGCCCAAAAATAGCGGCAGGGTCGGCGGCGCGCGGGGCTAGCGACGCTAGCGGCGCTAGCGCTTCGTTTGCTCCATCGCATGGGGGAGGCAACACGAGGGGTGAAAGTCATACACGCCCCCTCGAAGCCACAGGCACGGCAAGCCACAGGCACGGCAAGCCACAGGTGGCGTGCAGCCCTTTTGTCTGTGCCAAGAAGGCCACCGTGGGCACGTTGGTGGCATTTGCCATGTATCCATTACACACGACAACACCGCTGCCCTGAACAGATGCCAAGGATCGTCTGGGTGTATCGCAGGGGCCCGGGGAGGGGAGGGGGGTGGAGGAATGCTATTGGAATGGCAGAGTCGATATTACTGAGATGAATAAGAAA
>JAODLI010060068.1:0-15323 GCA_027575585.1 Percopsis omiscomaycus | reverse complement strand
CCCCCCCCCCCCCCCCCCCCCCCCCCCCCCCCCCCCCCCCCCCCCCCCCCCCCCCCCCCCCCCCCCCCCCCACTAAACACAAAGGTGATGTTTGCTGACAGTAGTTCAGCTCAACTGAGAGATTAAATGACGATTGGAGGCAAAACATTAATTCTGCTCAGGTACTGTGCACGTATACACTACATGTGGAAATGACCTACTACTACTACTACTACTACTAACCAGTTGCCAAGATAGGCTAACTAATTTCTTTCAATACGGCTGGGCTACAATTGCATGTTTGAGACTTTATAATATTTAAGTGTCAGCTACTCATTTGAATATACTTTCTCTCTTCATGTACTCTCTTCATGTAGGCTAAACTTCCACTCTATAACCTTGTTGTTATTTTACAAGCGCCACCAAGAGGATTTGTGAAGTAATAGCTTTTCATTTGACCCATTATGAGGGGACCCCCACCAGGGCTTTCTAATCAAGTATAGCTTGTACCTGATCTCTTCCTCTGGGGTGTGAAACTGCCATGTGATTGGCTGGTGGGTAGGGAGGTACACATCATCACCACTGGACAAACAGAAGTCAACTTTGACCCTGTGACACGGTCTGGGCTCAAATTCCTAGGATCAGTAATGGAAAGCAAAGCATGTAGAACAAAGATAAATAGTGTTATATAGAAATAAAGATATAACAAATAACAATAACAACAAAAATAAATACATTTAATATTGATTATATTTGATTATGTGGATATCTGATGGTCAGGCATGTCTTGGGCTGTCTCCAGGATGCATCAACTTAAAAGACAACAAGCCCAGCACATCTGTTGGCTGCAGAAAGGCCAGTTAGCTAATTCATGACATCTAAAAACCAAATTGCAGGCCTGCTATTTTCGTTCGGGGTCAACACCCCTAGAGCAGTAGTCGGTAGACACACTCAACTGTGAACAATGCTCAACTCAACTCAAATACATGCCAGCACGTACACTTACACAAACGCACTGCTGTGAAGTCACATAAATACAAGCATTCAAGGCTAAAATGGCGCTTAAAAGAAGAGAGACTAAGAGAGTCCTAAACATGTCCTTAAGAAAATTGTCTTGGTAAATCAAAGAGGACACATACTTGCCCAAATATTTGTGTGCAGTGACCAAAGAGTTTCTGTTGTCTCACCATGTGTGGTTGGCAAACCTCTCCTCTGTAACTACGCACATCTTCAAGATCAAGGGTAGCTGTCACAACCTCCTGCAACACCAAAGCACACACACAATCACACACACAATCACACCAGCCCAGTTGTTTTGTGTTTATATAGGCATTGCTTTGCAAATCAAAAGGGGCTTGTGCAAGCATATCTTCTTTCATTCCGGCCCTATGGGCCATAGGTATCTCTGGAAAGATATGGTATCTGAATATATATATATATATATATATATAAAAATAAGCATTGACACGACTGCGTGCAAAATAAAACGAGTTCTGTCAAATTAATTTTGAAAATAAAAACAACTTACAGTTTAAACATCGTTTAAACCACCACACCCGAGGCTATTAAATGATTCGAATTATTTCACAAATACTACAGCAGTAGCAGCGTTATCATACCACATCCTCCAGGGAGAACTGTGCTCCACGTGCCACAATGTCCCCGTTGATGGCTACCATGGCACAGCCATCGTAGTAGACGCGGTCGCCATCACACCCTCTTTGGTTGGCATACAGGTAGATACCCCCATTCTGTCAAAGCACCAACAATCAAGTAAAGCACACCCTTATAAAGTCAGTTCTGGATTCTGTTTCTGATTCGATTGGCGCTGCCGCCGCCCCTGTTTAGATTTAATCGGGAGTCCTGCCTTTCCCTGCATGGTTCTGCTTACCCGGCTCCCCCCTTTTCGGTGATTAGTAATATAAAACCAGATCTTAAATGTGACTTTATCTACACTAAACTCACCTTACTTGCTTATTAACCTGTTTAGTTGTGTTTTCCTAAGTTTACAGAAACGATGTCACTACATTGGAAAAAGGCCAACAGTTGTCCAGAGGGGCTTTAATCAAACCATTTTATGATTTGTGCAAGAAGTGGTGCAAGACCGTGTTTTGTGTGGATGTGTGTGTGCATTCAGCTATGTGCATGTGTACGTGTTCATTGTGTTTCCGTGTTGTCAACCTTGCTGGTGGCCGACTTGATCAGGTTGACTCTGCAGTCAGCTTTGCGTAGTTCATGGTGGCTGGCTGAAGCGTTCGTAAAGATTTCCACCCCATCCAGTCCCATATCTATGTGAGGGCTGGGGAGTAGAGAACAAACAGTGAATAAACTGTTAAACCTAACCTCACGGTCACACGAGCCAATAAGAATAACGCAACAATATTGGTGCATCTCTTTTACATAGGCACAGAGAACTACATTTCCCATGCTACCCCCAATACAATCTACTATCTCTCCACCTTCTAGGATTCCAGAGCTCAGCACATATCTCACTGCCAATGCAGGTATCTTTGGTGGACAGGACACAGTCACCAAACGGAACGGTCTCCTTCAAGACACAAGGAGACGTCAAAGTATTAAAATTGTGTAAATGATGAAAGACTTATGAATCCAGTTGTTGGCGGGTTTTACCTGTCCTGTCACCTCCTGGATCATTCGGGGCAGGAAATACTCCTCTACACACCTAAGGTGAACAGATATCTTATTTTACAGGTGGACCTGTGCAAGGGGACTGAAGCTAGCATTATAATACTGTTCTAATTGGAGTTTCAAAATTCTATACAGGTAATTACAGTATGTATATTGTGCTGCTTGGGCATCACTTTGTTATAACCAAACTTATACTGATACTTGTACCTTCACAAATTAAAAAAGTGCTCTAAGCATTTATTCCCCTTAAGAGTTTATACTGCCATCTAGTGGCGTAGATGCAGCTATGCCAATGTTAACTCTATGGGAGGAAGAATGGTGACTTGTAGACAAGTATTCACAACATATTTACTGTAAGATAACCCATTCGTTTTTTTATGAATACCAAGTGATTTTATGGTCTAATACATTGCTTTAACTTCAGGCGCTCAGTAACAATAGTAACTGCTGATTAACTACCGATTTCGTTGCTATGATATGTAAGGCCATTTCTCACACTATTGGGAAACTAGTTAAATGCTAAATGACCCAAATGTAGATGTAACCAACCTTAACTTATTCCAAGGGGAGAACCAACGCAGCTCCCTGTAGTTCCCATGGTTAGCCATTTGCATTTTAGGTCTGATCAGTAAAATCTTCCTGCGGAATGAAATAAAACAATATATGTTTTTTTTAAATGAGCAGAAGCTGAATAAGTTAAAAGAGCTAATACAATTGTAATGCCCTTTAGTAAGAAAATAAACTCACAGCAAATTGGTTTCAGATTTACTCAAATGATTTAGTGAAAGACCCAATCCCTACAACCCCGTTGCTCACAGTCATGAATCTGGAGACAACACTGCTGCATACGGGTCTTTGGATGGGTTGTAGCCTACTATTCAAGCCCTTACTAATGCCATAGGCCTACCTGTTGAGGAATAGGACACGACAGTTGTAGCGCACATTGTGATGCATTATGGGCCTGGAGGGGACAAATGGACAGGCAGAGAGACATTCAGTTGACCTGAGCAACAACGTGACCGAATTAGAAACAATAAAACATTTGCATAGGAAGTGTCATGTTAACTGAAAAGGGTCCTTGGGTCAGTAAGATATTATGGATAAAAAATGTTGGACCAGTGTTTCTCAACTGGTGGGTCGCGACCCAAAAGTGGTTCGAGAGCTGGTGTGGAGCGGGTCGCTGGCGTCTCGCTTGCGCCGTCAAAAAGTCAAACTTTTATTTTGAGTTTACCGAACTTCCGATGGTGCGCTTTTATTTTGAAAAGGTGCGTAGGTGTTTTGAACATAGACATGGTGTATTACTGCACAAATTGTTTTGTTAAATAAATTATAATGGTTCGCAAATTAAACTATTTTTGGGTTGTGACTTAATGGCCAAGGACAAACGCTTGTGCATTGCTGACATTCCCACGTCACAGATGATGTCCTGGGTATCCGGAGATTCCAGAAGTGTCCTGAGAACCTGGAAGCTGTGGAGCAATATGTCCGACTCATAGAAGTGATCTGCACAGCCGTAGCCACTTGGGAACAAAACAAAACAGATACGCATCAGTGAAACATATAAAAAGGAAGCCTTTATATGAATTGTTTTTAATGGTGTTTAGGAAATCCACAAATTGCATTTTGGTGGGCATTCTTATCTAGGAGACAGTAAATGAATTTGTCAGCACTGGTGCCTGGAAGGAATGTACAAAAGGTACTGAACAAAAATCTAATTTGAACACTAACTCAGCCACTAACTCTTAAAAAGGTACACTGCTCGATTTGTGTCTCTTATTAAAACCAGCATTACAAAAACTAGGTTTTGGTTTGAAACTCATTGAAACACAATGCATGTCTCTATAGATAGTTTTCTCATTCATGACAACTGTACAGGGGGTGAATTTTTATTTAACTCATCAGTTAATATATCAAGCGATAAATGTATCCATCCATTTATATATAGCGGGGAGTTAAGCAGTCAGGCAATGTCAAGATGGCGACGGCCAGAGCCAGCACACTTGAGCTTCAAACCTGTTTTTCACAAAACCTACGGGTGACGTCAAGGAGGGTTTGTCCAGTCTATGGTGCTGAGGGGCCTTCACTCATCTCTACTCCTCCCCCTTGCCGAGCTCCAAAACTTGTATTTTTCTCTACCTCTCCCCCTACAGCCAGTGTTTAATCCGTGAGCTGGATGAACACTGTGATTCTAAAGGCGCTATAACACAATCGAGGAGTGGACCTTTAACGCCTTTCTCGAGCTTTACCATATTTCCAGCTCTGGCCCGAGTCGGTATTTGGCTCCATGGGACTTTGCAATCTCAATACCTGGTAAAACAGAGATTGTAGTGAGAAGTGTTAATTTGAGGTGATTTGCTAAACCACGAATCTGTATCACATAGTTTCCCTGCAGCTACAGTAGGCCTACAAGGGGTTTGCAAAACCCGCTTTGATTGACACATTGCAGATGTGACTTTCAAACTTACTTTTTAATATCCTTTCCAAGTTCCCGTCAAAGTCTAAAGCCCATTGGTTCAACGAACAAGTGGCAAGAGTAACTTTCCGTCCCATTTTGTAAATAGCTGTAGCTACAATCCAATCGCTTTGGTAACAACGCAAATGCCAGCGTATACTTGTTTCACATTAGCCTTGATTAATCACATGTCATACTGATACTAGCGTTCTACTTGTAGAACATGCTACAACAACAAATGCTAACACAATCTCCAGTGTTTGAATGCATTAAAGAGACAGGCTACAGCTCTCACTGTACATCACTGGCCGCACGGCACAGTGCCTTCAAGCGGTACCTTTCAGCGTTACAACTGTTACTGTCATCTTGGTGGAGAAGGGAAAATAAAGTTGATATATACAGATGCAGGTGTAAATGTCCCAAAAACAAACTATGTACTTGATAAGTCTCAGTTATTCATATTAACAATTAATCACTGCTGCTAAAAATGTAGCTCAAAGGTTATATATAGCTTATAGATCCTAATATAGAGAATGGCATCAAATACAAATCCAATAATGTCACATCTAATTGTGTTACACCTACATATACAGTACCAGTCAAACATGTGGACACACTTTCCCATTCACTTGAATGGGAAAGTGTGTCAGAACCTTTGACTGGTGCTGTATGTCTAGACAATCTCAAGGAAGTAAAAGGGAACACCTGCCATTGCTATGTGCTATTTAGTTTACCAAGTGAGTACCTACTGCTAGTGTAGGACAAATATTCTGGACTGGAACACTGTTTGCCTTGGTCCTAAACTTGGTACCTTTCTGAGATTGGACGGGAAAATGTTTAATCCCTGAAAGCGAGCCTTTAAAAGAGGTGCCTGCTGGATCGATGCAGGTTATCTGTTGCAATGCCAGTCAGACTTCGCAAGGTGTCCATATCTAGATCAGATTTATTGTGCGGTCTTAACGGTAAAATATAATGGTAAAGTAGGTCCATATGAGCAGAACACAAATACACACAATGAGAAAATACAAATGTCCAATTAATAAATAATGTTCAGGTCATGTGTAAAACGGTGTTAACCTATTTTGCAGTTGGGAGACACATTTATCCTTCTAGTTGTGTGGTTTATAACCCCCTGCGCTTCTGACCCTGCGTTCTCGTAACATTTTAGGTAACCGTTTATTCGTAAGGGCATGGGGCGCTGGTGGCTCCAGCCCCACGTTATCCAATCAGCAATTGACGCAGCTTCTCAAACCCGCCTCACCGGCACGCAATTGGCTGTACTTTTTCCACGCAATCGTATTATGGGCGGTGACGCTGTCAAACTGTGGCGTTCTCTCCGCCCTTTTGTTATACAGCTGGGAGGAAGGGAGGAGAAACGGCCAGCAGGATCCTTGGTCAGCTTTCCAGTGGTGAGTAACCTGATATATATAATTTACGGTTACATAGACATTGATGAACGTAGCATTTACAATAGGACTCGAAAATATTTGATATTTGATATTCCCAATTGTTCGACGTGGCATCGTGTTATGTGGGGGTGTATCACTTTACACTGTAGGCCTACAGCTTAAGTCTGTTTGCTTTCAGAAAGTTAAGAAGAAAATAACAAAAGTAAGTAAGTACAATTGTGTTTTCCCCTATCCTTCATTTTTTAACGAACAGTCTGTAAAATACGCCTTATGCCTTATGCCAATTTGTTAAGTGAATGAATTCTGACATGCACACACGCACACACAGACACACAAAGTTGTTGGTGTGCTCTAGGTATGTAAGTATCTCAGGCTGATAATTTCCTGTGTCCGCTCATACAGGTACGTCTGTATGCGTGCGTGCGTTGCAAGTTCTGAAACGCCCGTTGTTCCCCTTAAACACGTTTCGCTCTAAAACACGTTTGAAACACAACCATAACCAAAATAATTCCACCATACTGTACCAGCCTGTTTTACAAGCTAGATAATTTCCCATTAGCGTCCATGCCAGGCTGTGCTTGTTATCTATCGCCCCCAAGGTCAGACCTTGCACTTTGATATTACCCTCCCTCATTACCTGCTCTGTTATACCGCTGTTATTGTATCGCGGAGCATCAGTCAGTTTACGCCATGATTGATTGAAACTAAAACTGCATTAGGAGCGTAGTGAACCCATAGCATGCAAAGTACAGGCCAGCTACTTTCAGCCAATGTAACACGTGCCCTCTAAAGACAGCATGATTAATTGAATGCAAATATGTTTCTTTCCAATAGTCTCTCATCCTTGACAAGACGTGAGTGGTATCGGTAACCATGGAGGCCACCCGGAGGCGTGCCAAGCCCAGCACCAATGGGAAAGCATCCAAAAAGGGTGCAGAACCAGCACAGTGGGGGAGAGCATGGTGAGTTATATACAATCATAATAGAGGATCAAATGACTCGGGGCCGGAAAAATTCAAGCCCGTGACTGACCCAGAACCACAACAACCCCAAGCCCCAAGGAAGTGGGCTGGACCCCTAAAGCCACGGCCACTCTTCAAAAGTTGCAGAGCATTCAGTGTCCGGTATTTCACATTTGAAGACACAGTTGAGCCTTTTTTTGGGCCGGGTGAACAGCTTCTGTGTCCAATTGACCGATTGATTGGATAGAGAAGAAATAGCATCCTCTGCCCACAGAAAAGGACTAACTATGAGGCAGGGTCAGACTGCATAATGCAGTGTTAATGACATGGTCATTCACTCTGATTATCAGGCTGGTAAAACATGCTACGCTGCACACCAATATTGCTAGGTGAAAAAAAACCATATGAAATAGAAAGTATTCCTGACACTGTTTACATTCACAGTTTTAGTACTTCTACCGGACACGCTTGCTGGAAAATGCAGCCATGATTAAGCACATGATTACAATTGGGTCATTTAGCAGACGCTTTTATTTCAAAGCAGATAGGGGTGCTTACAGGTAGGTCAACTCTGCTGGGAGTCCAACACCTAGACCACTAGACTACTGCCCTGTACACGATGTGCTTTCACTCTCCTGCCATTCATTTCTCCTAATTTTTAGACATTGATTCCTCCTCCCACTCAGAAATTTCTCCTGCATGTCAGTTTGTGTGTATCATATGTAATAATTAAAGGAACACTCCGCGATTTGTGTCCGGAACTTACCGTGCGGTCGAAACCGACATTACAGAAACGCCGTTCTGGTATGAAAAGAGGCGCTTGCACCTCCCACGCCTGAGCGTTGAGAGTGGCTGGTACTCCTCCCTCTACAGCTAGGGTCACACCGTTCTCTACCCCTCCCCTACAGCCACAGTGCGCCATCGGCTGGGGGTGACTTTTGTCATGAAGTGTAGCTTTTAACAAAATAATGGGTAGATTATGTTCACGTGAACCCTCTTTCTGCTCTCAGGGAGGTGGACTGGTTCTCCCTGATCAGTGTGGTCGCCCTTCTCTGCTTCGCTCCCTTCATCGTCTTCTACTTTGTGATGGCCTGTGACCAGTACCAGTGCTCGGTCACCCAGCCCCTGGTGGAGCTGTACCACGGAGAGGCCACCCTGCTCTCCATCTGGGCCCGGGCACCCGCCTTCACTTGGACCGCTGCCAAGATATATGCCGTCTGGGTGGCCTTCCAGGTGAGGGTTGACGGGAGGAGGTGTTGGGGGGGGAGCTCTGGCATAGGTCAGCAGGGAAGAAGTGAGAGAAAGAGAGAAGCGATGGTGGAGTCGTAGAATGCAGGCTTTACTAGAACAAACAAGTAACAAATAAACACATACAGCATACAGTATGTCTATTATAGTATATATACTGTATATCGGTGTTGATGTTCTGATTTTATTAATTCAGGGGAGAATTCAGGGGAGAATTCAGGGGAATATTTCATCCAGCAATGAACAAGTAGTGAGGCTTTTACATAAAACAGCCATGTTTGGTCCACCATAGATGATGCGCATAAATAAATAAAGTAAAAGCACCCCTATTGGTCCCTATTGGTCTGTGCTTTGTTTGGTGTGAAGTGATCACTTTCCACGTACCGATGTTTAAGCCTAGTTAAAGTGATACTAAGCTTTTGTTGAAGCCTGGACTCCTGTAGCATCCTTACCTCGATATGAAGTCCTCACGCTTATGTTCGGGGGAAAGAATCCATCGTTCGTGGACCAGAACTGGATTGGGATTTACTTTACAAACTGACTTCCATAGTTTGTCAACAAAGCCATCGCTACGGTTAGTTGGGTGTATTCCCAAGTTACTCCAATGGGCAGAATTATATTGGTGTAGTTTAAGATGGTTTAAGATAGTTATGCTTTGGATTCAAGCTTGAAATATGACCTTAAATGAACAAACTGGAGCAATTTGTGTATACAGTATATACTACCTGTAAAGACAGAGCTCGGCCTTGTAGACGTGTTAGAAATACAGATTGTTATTGAGAAACAATGAATGGAAACAAGTGGATTGCGGATGAATACAACTGTGTTGCACCCACCGTGACCAAGGGGTTACTTTATGGTGTGGAAGGACTTAATGTTAAGGTAGGGCAGCTGCACTATGACAGTTTTACATGTATAAAACCTTTTTTTGTGTTTGTGTTCCAGGCGTTTCTGTACATGTGTGTTCCTGACATCACCCATACATTCATACCTGGCTACGTGGGCGGAGTTCAGGAAGGGGCACGCACTCCAGCTGGTAAGTCTTTTAAACTCCCATTCAAACGTGCACACACACACACACACACACACACACACACACACACACATCACATGACACTTCCTTAAGACACATCACTTCCTTAAGATAGCCTAAAGAAAAATGTAGGGCAATAAGCCAGTAGTGCAAAAAAATGACTTTCCCCTTTTAATTCCTGCTTCTCATTTTAAATGTTCCCTTGCGACTGCCTCATTCACACACAGACAAAAAAAACACTAAACAGAAAACAAGCACGGTATTCCCCTTGGCGTGCACCCTCCGGGACAGTTCACGCTCTTGCTAACGAGGTGCAGCAGATGGGAGCTCCTGACCCTGTGTCGTTGTGTTTAGGGCTGATCAACAAGTACGAGGTGAACGGCCTGCAGTGCTGGCTGATAACCCACGCCCTGTGGCTGGCCAACGCCCACCACTTCCACTGGGTTTCCCCCACCATCATCTTCGACAACTGGATCCCCCTCATGTGGTGCGCCAACATGCTGGGCTACGCCGTCGCCACCTTCGCCTTCGTGAAGGCCTACCTGTTCCCCACCAACGCAGAGGACTGGTGAGTAATGGCATGACACATGGGATTAGCCCCGCACAGGTGCATTTAGTTATGTTTAATTATTGTTTCTATTTAAGTTTTCCTCACAGCATTCGGTGCTGTGAGTCATTGTTTGCATGTTTTTACGCTGCACCTGTAGCTTGTGTTTTTCTTTCGTTTAGTTATTAAAAGATACGCTTCTCGCGTAACTTTAATCCCTCGGTTGTGCTCTCTCCGGCTCGTGCCTACACTCACCCCCACACTACGCAACGTTACAATCTGAAATAATAATTTTAGTTTAAAAACAGTTAAAATGGGAAAAATGGGAAAACAATTTCATGAAAATTAATAAGAAATGTATTGGTTTAAAATGCATGATTTAGTAATGTTTAGGTCTGATAACATTTCAGCATTTTGGGCTCCCAATCAGACAGCACTACGTCATAGCGTGATTATTGGATGTAGTTAGTTTAGTTTGAAGTTAGAGACGTTGGAAGCAACACAGTTTTTTGACCGTGCCTATGTATATGTTTATGTTTATAAGTAAACATTTCAAAAGAAGACAGTTTGGTTTGCTCGTGTTTCAAATACTAGTTGTAGTTAGACTGACTTCAAAAGGTGGCACAGAAGAATTAGAAGCTACTAGGTGCCACTACAGTTATTATTATTATTATTATTATTATTTCTCTCATTTGAATCAAAATCGAGTTGGCCATGGCCAACACCGATTGGTGGGTCTTTAACATTATGTTTTCTTCATACACACCTATTTAGGACGTGGTAGGACATTGATGATGTAAACTGACAACGTTTGTCGACTGTTGCTAAAGTGCTAGCCTCTAGTGCTAGCCTTTGTTTTGCTGCGATTCCCTTACTTTGTTCTTTGTCTTTTTGTGCGACTGCGCAGCAAGTTCACGGGGAACATCTTTTACAACTACATGATGGGCATCGAGTTCAACCCGCGCATCGGCAAGTGGTTCGATTTCAAGCTGTTCTTCAACGGACGGCCGGGCATCGTGGCCTGGACCCTCATCAACCTGTCCTACATGGCCAAGCAGCAGCAGCTGCACGGGCATGTCACCAACTCCATGGTTCTCGTCAATGTCCTGCAGGTGAGACGGAGGTGTACTAGCCCAGCTATAGAATACAAGGACTAGAGGGACCTTGCAAGAGCTGAAACGGTACGGTCTAATAATAGATACGGCAAATAATGACTGTAGACAATTAAAGGTTAAATAAAAGCTTTCAAGCTTGATATAATATAAAAAGACGTAAGCACTCAGATATCATATGCAATGTAAGTCTGTTCAGAGTTCAATAGGCGGTGCCGCATAGTAATATAGATTACGTCTTTAACGCGCATGCTTATGTGTTCCCAGGTAACACATTAGCCAGTCATGTGAGTTGAGAACATGTACAATACTGTACAGTAGATCATGGCACCAGGGGCTCTGGTTATTTCCTGAAAACGTTTTATAATAGTTTATACTGCCATCTAGTGGCGTAAATGCAGCAGTGGCAGTGTTATTAAATCAGTAGGGGTATGGTGACAACAGCTAGACAGGTCTCTGTGTAGTTAAAATAGGAAATTCCGTACCAAACAGACACAAGTCTGAGTACAGGATTTAAAACATTAGATAATGTTTAAGACATAACAATTTAAAACATATCAAGATAATACATATTTTTATATATATTTTCTATGTCCTTTTTTGGTCTTAGGGCACCTTTACTATTTACATATGTGCCCGTTGTGTTCCCCTATAGGCTATCTACGTGTTGGATTTCTTCTGGAACGAGGCCTGGTACCTGAAGACCATTGACATCTGCCACGACCACTTTGGGTGGTACTTGGGCTGGGGAGACTGTGTTTGGCTGCCGTACCTGTACACACTGCAGGTAAAACGCACACACACACACACACATCTCCACAGTTCTCACTGTTAAAGGGACTGTGGGAGCGGTCCCATTGTGTTTCTAGCGACCCCAAAGACACGCCCCTGTTTGGTGCTGCAAAAACTGACTTGTTTCGTTAGGAAACAATTGTGTGCAGGACTGGTGTTGGCGGGGGCAAGGTGTGGGCACGTCCCGCTTAGCAGACTGCAGCGCTCTCGAAGAGCAGGTTTGAGCAGCGACGATAAGGGGGCTTGTTTATACAGTGAGTGGGCTAGGAGGCATACCGCAAGACTAAAAGCACGCCTAGAGCGCCACCTAGAGCGCCACCTAGAGCACCGCAGTCCCACGCTGAGTCTCCAGGTGTGGGAGGGGTCGGGCACGTTGAAGCCAAAACAAAACAACAACTTAACGTGATCTGCGATTGTCGCTTTAGCGGACTCCCATGTGAACTCCCGTCTTCTCTCCCCCCCCGTCCCCTCTCTGTCCAGGGCCTGTATCTGGTCTACCACCCGGTGGAGCTCTCCACCCCCCACGCGCTGGCCATGCTCTCCCTGGGCCTGGCGGGGTACTACATCTTCCGCTCCACCAACCACCAGAAGGACCTGTTCCGGCGGACCGACGGCGCCTGCACCGTCTGGGGCCGCAGGCCCACCTACATCGACTGCTCGTACCGCTCGGCGGACGGCGGCGTGCACCACAGCAAGCTGATGACCTCGGGCTTCTGGGGCGTGGCGCGCCACCTCAACTACACCGGGGACCTGATGGGCTCGCTGGCGTACTGCGCCGCCTGCGGCTTTGGCCACCTGCTGCCCTACTTCTACGTGGTGTACATGACCATCCTGCTGGTGCACCGGTGCGTGCGCGACGAGCACCGCTGCAGCAGCAAGTACGGGAGGGACTGGAGGCGCTACACAGACGCCGTGCCGTGCCGCCTCCTCCCCGGACTCTTCTAGAAGGGGGGGTGTAGGGGGCAGGGCAGGGGGAGGGAGGGGACCAAGTGTGTGTGTGTGTGTGTGTGTGTGTGTGTGTGTGTGGAGTTTTGCGTGCGCTTGTAATACAAGACTACGTGGGAATACGTACATCTGTAGATGTCCGACATCCGGCTGCTGGGACTGCTCTGTGTGATGTCATGTGCTGTGTTGTCGCAACACATTCAGAGCAGCACACAAAGGTTATTTTTATCTGTGTACACTTTTCCTCTGAAAATGATTCACTATTCCCCCCCTATTTCCCCTTTCCCCCCAAGATGTGGACGTGGGTAGGCTTTTAAAACAGTTTTTATAAATACTGTATGCCACTTAAAAAACAGTCCAATATCAACAGCAACAACAAAAAGCACCATTCAGCCTAGTTTGGTGGTTATTTTGCTATTTTGCAAATTATAAAACCTTGCTCACGATGCTAAACTTGTACAGTATTTTCTGAGGCACAGTTTTTACAAATGCACAAAATGTTTTTTAGACCCATGTTTGTTTGCATGTTTTAATTCTGGGTGATGTCTGTGTTTTTGCTAAATCCACCTCGATATCCTTCCCTCATTCCAGCATCTTGCCTTGCATCTTGAGAAGTAAATAAACCTAACGTTTTGACACCACATGCTATGAACATTTCAGTTTCATTAGTGCTACAAAAACCTTATTTCTCCCTTGCAGTGCTCCTATGTGCTATATTCTTCAAGTATTTTTCAACTTAGTATGAATAGATTCCTGTTTTTTAAAACTACACATATAATTTACATTCATATAATAAACAATAATAACAACACCTCTAGCAAATAACCTTGATGCAACTGCAAGTACGATGAAACTAAAAGAGGAGCGTTAACTGTTAGAGAAGGGAACACCAGGACACAGCATAATGTTTCAATGATATTGATTTCACTCACATTGTTTGCCACCAGGGGGCAGCCAATGACAGAAAATTACATCGATATGGTGTATAAATTTAAAGGGATGTGCGTCTTCCTATTCGGGCGTTCTGTGCACCTGCATGCTAAAATGGGCTATATTTGTAAATATGTGAACCGAAGTAAACTATACAATTATAATGAATAAACATTCAATTTATTCAGAAGAAGCACAAGTTCCTTAGCTGGAATGGAAGGCCCACGCCTGCATGTGGGGTTTTAAGCACGCTTATTCAAACAAGAGCGATCCAACACACATAAACACATAAATACGCACAGGGTCATCTACACGTGGCTCCATTGAAGCAAAATATATATAAACTCTTGAGGATAAACATGTCCCCCCACACACATATATCACTGTCCTTCCTGCTTATTAAGTATCTATTGTATGTCAATTCAATCCATTTTAATTCAATTCACTGAGCACTGCCGGCGAAGAGGTGTTCTCTCGAGTTGTGCTACCATCGATATGTGCCACTTAGCGATTCTGCACATGCGCAGACCCACAATCCTGGACAAAGATGTTGAGTATACATTTTAATACTCTTTTAATTATATATTCTCAGTACATAATCCCTTTCACTATACCACTACGCCATGTACACTGCAAGAATATGCGGAACATGTTTTAATACTCTATTATAACTTTCATATAACTATATCTTTACGATGGACTCTGCTATCGATTCGCGATAGGTAAGTTAGCACAACTCGACTCAAGCCTAAACATATAAATGAATATGAAACAAACCACACTGATATTAAAACACATTGTAGGCTACATACGTCTCATTCACAGACCGTCTCTCTGTAGAAGGTTCTTAGTAATAAGACCTATAGCTTTGGGTTGGGATTCCTTTGAACCTTGCTAGACTATGATTATGAAACACAACTGTCCATGAAAGTGTGGGCAGCTGATTGTAGAGAACAGGGTAAGGCTATAGTACTGTAGGGGGAGGAGTAGAGAGCAGTGTAAGTTACTCAGTACTCAGGTGCAGTGGGGGCATGCTGTAATGCTGCTTACAAAACCACAAATCACACATAGATTGTGTGTGTGTGTGTGTGTGTGTGTGTGTGTGTTGGACGCGGGATTAGATAATAGTTCAGAGCACTGCATGTGTCCCCCGGGCCGGGAGATTGAAACCTCTGTTGGTCTGGAATCCAGACCAACAGAGGTTTCAATCTGACAGAGTCACAGTAAAGCTCGGATCCATCCAGACACTGGATGGATCCGAGCTT
>JAODLI010060057.1:0-15325 GCA_027575585.1 Percopsis omiscomaycus | reverse complement strand
TCCTAATACTTTAATGTTAGAGTGCAAAAATAACTATAGTGACTCTTCTGTACAGAAAGATAATTCACAATTAACATCATAACATGTACATCAATAAACCAGTCACTAATGTATATAGCTCAACACAGAAAACCTACTAACCTGCCCAGATCCGTCTCAGATAAACAAGTTCTCGGTCATCCGGCTAAATCTGGACAATACAGATTTGCATACAGTATCCTTCTCAATACAACAAACTCCGGATACTCGCGTGTCCAGCGAAAGTTAACATCGCTCCGCTATTCGCGCCCACGGAGATTTCCCAGCATTCCTTGCCCCGCAGGGGATACCAAATTTTCACAGTGCCCTCTGGTGGCGTTAAGTATATACATTTTTCCCACCTGGCTACACGAATATGACTGGAATTTAAACCCAAACGCAAACAGAGACTCGGAGCCACAGTGCAATTAACACATTTAATGTAAAAAACAAGAATAGTTCCAGAGTAAGGTGACATAATCCTAGTACTGGCGATGAGAGTAGGTTCAATGCGGCAGAGGCGAAGTCCAGCGGTCAAGGGTAGGTCTGGTGAATTGCAGGGGTGAAGCGTGGCAGGAGACAGGTTCCCGGGAGAACCGAGACACGGAGACAAAAGTCAGAACAGGCGAATGCAACAATAGATTTGTTCAGGTTTGTCAATAGTTCAACTAACGGTAATCGTCTTGACTTTGATCTGACGCTGAGTGGAAGGTTGACCAGGTATATAAAGGTAGGGGTAGATGAGGTAGATGACATGCAGCTGTGAACCTGCCACTCTCACACCAGGCTCCATACCTGCAATTAGCGACAGAGAAAGAGAGAGAAAAAAGAGAGATAGACAGCTACCTGGCGTTAGAAGACCTGACGTATTTTCTGGATCGGAACGACTGGACCTTTGCCAATGTAACAAGATTGTCTTTTTTATCAGAAGGTTACCTATCGGTGGATTCATTGGTACAGGCCTGCAGGTACAGTTCTGTACCGCTGTGTTTTAGCATCTTGCTAGCGCGTCTACCTCCCAACCCCGAGGTTTGCGTCCCGTGTTAAGCACAAGCCCAGGTACTCGTGACAGCCGGTTACACAAACATTTTGTAATTGTTTGTTGGTTGGTGGTCTGACAGAGCCTTTGATTGTACCTGCTGTTGTGATTGTACCACACACACACACACACACACACATACACACACACTTAAAATAGGCTTCCTACGCCCATGCAAGAACCAAAAAGCCAGGGAAACGTGCAGAGCTCTTAACAGCAGGCCTTTCATACAGTGCACGTGCCTCATACTTCCTTTATACATATAAATTATTTCAGTGTACAGCCTTGGTGTACAGTAAATACCACTCTTCACTCTTCTTCTATATTCGCCCGCAAAACCCCTATTCTCTTTCCCACGACGAGTCAGGAGGATTGGCTGAGCTTGCTTATATAGGTGGGGTGGAAGGGCAATGCTTGTAGATCTGTGGCGTCCACACCAGCCAGAGTGATTTAGAATGCAGGTGGTTGGCCCTCTCTGGACAGAGAGAGAGAGATAGAGAGAGAGAGCGGGTGAGGGCAGACAGACAGAGGGAGGTTAAACAGAGATAGGAAGAGACCAGGGGGGTGTTAGGATAAAGAAATGTTTGTGACAATACAGAGAGCTGTAACTGGCTGAGAAAAAAGTGGAATGAGACGGTGAGACAGTGTGAGAGAAAGGTTTTACTCTTTGATATGATTGGTCACACAGACAGATATCTCACTGTGTTTTCAGAGTAACCAATTGTTACTCTACCACTGTATAGCAGCGAGAATGCCCCCTGCTAGAGGAAGAGTATAACATGTATTTATGCCCCCGGCCTGCTAGAGAAAGAGTATAACATTTATTTATATTCTATTAGGTTGGTTGTCCCATAGTGTAGTGCTTTTGTACAATACTGTATGAGGCAGGGCAATGCCTTCTAACTTCTAACTAATTAAATGGATCCCCTCCCCCCTCTCATTGTCATTGCTAAATGTTTGCTACAATAGAGGACCCACCCCCCTCTCTCTCCATCCTCTCCCTCCCCTACTGAATCATCGACCTCTCGTGCCACTTTCGCACCACACTATCTTTAGCAGAGCATCCATCTTCTTCATGTTTTTTTTTTTTTTTTTTTTTGTTGCTGTTGTTGTCTCTCACTGTATATTGCACCCTATTCCCCATGCACCAGCTCACTCTGAGCCTTATGTAAATGGATTTTTACTTTTGTGTACACTACATATCTGGTTCGGTTGGCACCGTGTTCCAGGATAGAATCCATTTTACGCTGTGAGATAGACTGTAATGGTGTGTTTACATGGATTATGGTCTTGTGACAGTGAAACATTACAGCGCCTTGTGCAGTGAATGGACAGCAAAGTTTGTAAAGTTATAAAAGTAATCTTTTAAATCTTTCTTTTATTTCTTTTTACTTCCGAGCTTCTAAAAAAATATATCCTTAGTCTTTTTGCTTATGTATATGGGATGTCACATAGGAAGCAAAAAAGAGGAGAAACACTATCATTGTAACAGTAAAATGCTGACATAAAAATAACGTTTTGGGAATGAAACCCTCCATTAGGCAGGATGTCTGCTTCGTGAACACCCGCTGTTTTGCTGTTTTGCTGTTTTGTGAAGCGTCCTGCTGTGCTTCCTTCTTTTAAACATTGTTACATATGCATACCCGGGCTTACACCAGTGTAGGGTTTGCAGGGGTAATGTACAGTACAGTAAGCATGAAAATACATGCGCAAGCTTATTTCACACATATTTCATATTACAAGCAGATGAGCCTCACAGTAATCTCAACCTTCACGGCTCTCTCTTTGCCTCTGTTCACCTGGGGGACAGGAAGACATTCCTATGACTAAGAAAGCTAACCCCATAAATTAGCATAAAAGTATTGGCCACACCTTAGATTGACTTGCGCCGTGGACTTGCACCGTGCGCCCCAGCTTGCGCCTTGACCAGGAAATTAGAGCCCTATGTCTTATAGTTTTGTGGATAGCAATGGGGAGTTGAATAAATAGGGTGTTTTATTTCTGCTGCACTGCTCAGTAAAGATGACATCCAGGTCATTACTCACAGTGTGCCCCCAAAGCTATTTCTCTCACAACAATCCCCGTTCTCCCTTCCTCTGCCCCCTTAGTGCTCCTCCTTTCCTCCCTCACTACCTTGACCCGGCCATGCCTTCATTCCTTACTCGTTTGCCCTTGCCACCTATTTCCAAAGTCAGACATCAGTATGCCTGTATGTGTGTGTGTGTGTCGGGAGGGTGACCATACACTAATCAGGCTCAGGGATTACAGCATAACCCATGATGACCCAGCCATCCATCACCCTCACCCTCACCTATGGCTGTGGTTGCTGTAGTAAACCAGATAGTGTTATAAAAGGTCCAAAGGGGTTATTGTCTTAAACATAACAATATTAGGACACAAGCCAGGGTCAGCTCACAGCATCTAGATGCCTATAGCGATGATAGGCTTTCTAAGCCTGTCTCGTTGTAAAGACGGCCACCTGTGACAAGACAAGGATTTTAAGTTTCAACCGTTATTCTCTTTTAATATTGACTAGATAGTAATGCTGTCATAATTGAATGTGCTCATGTATCAACTTTGTGTTATCCATAATTGTCAAAATATATTTTATTTTAATTTTATTTAATTTTATATTTTTTTTAAATAAATTAGTCTTGTGGTGTTTAACTACCTGCATACTCTACCTGCGTAGTGTTATACTTTCCTGGTTACTAAATTAATTGAATAGTGTAAGTGACATATAAAGCCCTGGAGTCACTGACTATCCAATTGAAATATCTCTTAACATTTCTATCTTGCTTCATCACAGACAGCTCCCTCAAGGAAAATAATTAAGTTAAGGCAGTTATCCAGCTTTTACCCAGCATCTCTATGTCATTCAGTATCTCAGTGTATTACAGGCATAACATAGATTAGAACATAATTACACATCTGTGTCTGATAAACTTGATTCACGAGGGACTCATCTTGCTGCTTCACCTCCAGGGGACTTAATTTCACTTCCTGTCATCGTTAGCTCTGCTTTGGCTGTATTAGAACTGCATTGGCTGCATTAGCACCCCACCTAATATCTGTACGATTAGCCGAGGGCAAGCTAGCAAGATGGTGATTTGCAGAATAGTAATTTGGCTGTGTTGCGCCTCGGCTCACCCAAGGGTAATGGCCGATAGTCCGTTATTAGCTACAGAGCCACAGACCTACTGACAGGTTAATTATAGCTGGTTAGTAGGGGTTTTTGATAGTGCTAGATCTGTGTCTAGTAAAATGACTTATCTCTTGATACAGTGATTAGGTTTCTCATATTTCTTTTTCTGGGAGGACATTTTCACAGAAGGGGAATATAATTTAACAACAACCAAGACAGAGAAAAGAGACAAAGGAAAAAATAGGGACGGAAGCGATATAAATGATAATGTATCGAACATGATGAATGATAATGATAAATGCCACACAGAGAAAATTACTCACTGTTGCATACATGCATGTCTGCGATTGTGTTCAAAAGATGTAGAAAGCCAAATTCCAAGTACTAAAAAGAATGAGACAAATGTATTTCATAAACTAAACAAACGGTTTCCTTCTTGTTGTGTTGCCAGACCCTCCGCTGGTGGATCCAGTCTTCCAAGACGTGCGCTCTAGAAACTACCAGATGGTGACCCTGCGCTGTGTGGTCTTGCGGACCAACCCTACCTCGCTCACCGAGGTACAATGGTTCCGCAGCGGTGAGCCCAATCCCATCTTGGTCGGGAACCCGAGAGAGACCCCAGAGCTGACGGTAAAACTTGAGCCTTCCAATGCATCTAATGGATCTTACGAGTGCCGAGTCAGCAATGGCGCAGGAACATCCACTTGCACTTTTAATGTTTCTGGTAGGTTTAAAACTTGTCTTGTAATTAATTTTATTGATGTTATGCACATTTACCATTTGCTATTTTGCCTATAAATTCTCTTATGAGGATATTGTTTAATTACTATGAAACCAATTTTTTTAATTGGGAATTTACGGGCTGAAGTTGCTCACCTTTTTCAAAAACAAAAGTGGTGTACACGGACGCTTCTGGGGATGGTAATACAAGAGTGAATAAGGGCTAATTGCTCTCTTTCTCCCTCTCTTCCTCTCTTAAGGGTGCCCCAGGGGCTGATGCGCAATGATTAGATAGATGTAAATATTCCTAATTAGTGTTCTGGTCACACACACACACACACACACATTAATAATTAAGGATAACCAACAAGAAATATACTTGTTTGTACCCCCTGACCCCCACGCCTTTCCACTGTCCCTTAGGGAGGCCCTATAATGCTGAGTTCTACTTCGACACACCTAACCCCGTCCGGATCCTGAAAGGAAACAACTACTCCTACAACCTGCAGTGGACACAGAAAGATCCAGAGGGTACAGACCGCATAATAGGCTACTGGATCAATGTCCGCAAGGTAGAATCAATTTACACACATTAACATGGGTACAGACATGTACGCAAACACACACTCCAACATATGCAGGCGGCACAGATATTTGCATTTAGCCGCAAGATTAATTTGAAGAATAACTAAACACCCCAAACACCTTTTATTAGTTGTAAACATTCTGTTTTAAGTGTGGGGAAATGGGATTGGTCAGATAACAGTAAGTTCCTAACAAAATTGTTTGATGGTGTTAAACTGTGAATATACTCTGTAGGGAGACATGAGAACTGCCCTCTAAAGGTTAAGCACAGGATATTGAAGAATAATTTAGCGGTTAGGTTGGTTGTCTTCCAGCCAAAAGCTTGTAGGGTCGATCCCCAAAATGCCCGGCCTACCTGTAAGTATCCTTGTTCAAGCATGCAAGCAATGACCTAAATAACTTTTTATTGACTTCAGAGGATATATATCTGTCTGGCAATGAATGGGCATGTCTTAGCCTCCCATTGCCATGCTAATTTCTGGGCATTTAAAAAAAAAATTCTTTCTCCTCGTTCATCAGCATTCTGTAACTGTATCAGCAAGAATACACCCTGCTGAAATGGCCTTATGCTATAAGCTGAATTCATACCACATCCATGGATGTGGTATGAATTTGACAAATATTTGCTGTAATGCAGCATTCAATGCACAAGAATTCAAGCAAATATACTGTATGCAGAGTGAACAGTTAGTGAGCTGACATCAGCAGGTATGAAGGTGGACAGATAGAAATTTACTGGCTCACGCGACTCATGTAACATTATATAGATACAGTCTTTTTGAAAGCCAAGCACACAACAGGAACCATTTCACTTTACGTTTGTGTAAATGCTCATGGAAATGGCATTGAGTGTAAACAGCAACCGTCATCTTCACTGAATAGGCTTACACGTGTATATATAGTTGTATATACACCGATCAGCCATAACATTATGTACACCTGGCTAATATTGTGTAGGTCCCCCTTTTTCCATCAAAACAGCCCTGACCCATCGAGGCATGGACTCCATTAGACCTCTGAAGGTGTGCTGTGGTATCTGGCACCAAGACGTTAGCCGCAGATCCTTTAAGTCCTGTAAGTTGCGAGGATGGATCGGATTTGTTTGTCCAACACATCTCACAGATGCTCCGTTGGATTGAGATCTGGAAAATTTGGAGGCCAAGTCAACACGTTGAACTCGTTGTTGTGTTCCTCAATGCCATTCCTGAATAAGTTTTGCTTTGTGGCCGGGCACATAATCCTGCTGAAAGAGGCCAATGTCATCAGGGAAGGGTGTACATGGGCTGCAACAATGCTTAGAAAGGTGGTCCTCAACGGCTGCAGTTTTGGAGATGCTCTGACCCAGTGGTCTAGCCATCACAATTTGGCCCTTATCAAATTCACTCAAATCCTTATGCTTGCCCATTTTTCCTACTTGTAACACATCAACTTTGAGGACAAAATGTTCACTTGCTTCCTAATATATCCCACCCACTGACAGGTGCCATGATAACGAGATAATCATTTGTTATTCACTTCACCTGTCAGTGGTCATAATGTTATGGCTGATAAACTAAGGACTTTTAAAGCATCAAGTCTGTTGGTGCATACAGTCAATTACCTATTTTGAGTAATAGTCCTATTCATTTTTTCATATTGTCCCCATTTCTTTAGTCAAACTTTGCTCCCATTAATACAATACCTTCTGTCCATAATTGTTTATTCTCACCCACTTTTCCCTCTACCCCACATCCAAATATTGCTGTACCTGCAAAGTGACATTATTGGACCGTAACTTGTCTCTGATTGGTAATCAAAAATTTTCTCCACCCAGTAACGATGTCCTTACAAGGCGTAAACAGTAAATCTCTATTTTAATAACAAAATTATTTGGCCATAATAAAGTCTAGAGACACAGAGAGCATTATCATAATGCTAATGTTATGTCTGTCATCAAATGATTGCCCAATGATTTGCCTTTACTCTCACAAACCCACAATACCATATGAACTAAAGTGTGTGGTTGTGTGGCTGCGGTTGTATCTGGGGAAGACATACTGAATGTGTTTTTGTAATGTTGTTAACATGGTCTTCTAGGGAGTTTAGTGAATTCTCATTTCAGCTTCTAGGAAACCATTTTGGCCTCTGAATATTGTAACACAACCCCCCTTTTAAAGGATTTGGCATGCTGATGATTCAGCTCGAAGGAGTTACGTATGTCCAAAATACGGCTTGAATTTTAAAGATACAAAACAACTTCCTTGCTGTGTCTCAAACAGCACAATTCTCTCTTCCTACATACCCAACCCTGATGAAGAAGGTGCACAGTGAGGAGAGGTTTATAATAAATGTCTTTACTCTTCCACAACTCCACGTTCTGTCACCCTTTTTGTTTATTCATTTCTTCTGCGAGTCACCCTTTTCCGCGTATTAGCTCAGCTCAGAGCGGATTCATTCTTTATGCTGACACGCTACTGTTTAGGACTTCATGAATGTCCTTAAAGCCAGGGATACAACAACGTTGTTTTGGTTTTGAAACTCTGAGAGTACATGAAGCTCTTCGCACACATCGGTGCTCCTCTTGCCACCAACCTCAGCTACTCCACTCTACCCCTCCATCTCCAACGCAATTGAGGGGCGTGTCTTAAAATGTCGATAATCAGTCCTTTAATCTCAAGTTTTGAGCTGCATGTTTGTGTGTGTGTGTGTGAGAGAGAGGATGCTAGCTAGACTCAGATGTATGTATGTGTGACAGACAGCGAGGGGGGTGGGGGTGTAGGGGGGATTGCCAACGAGAGAGAGAGCAAGAGAAGAAAAAGGTGCAAAGGAGAGAAATTTCATGCAAATGAAAGAACAGCAAAATCCCGGCGTCCCCTCGAGTGTTAAATAAAGTACAATGTAAAACCGTCTCAATTTCACAAGCCATATATTCCTGCTGCGCTTTCTCCGACTCGTCCTCTTAAAACGCCTTGGCAGACCGGCAGTCTGTGTGTGTGTGTGCCTGTGTATCTGTGCATCACTACCCTGTTGACGTACAGCATGTGTGTCTCTGTGCGGATATGTTTCACGTGAACATGTTTGGCTTGCTGTTGTGTTCACCCACTCTGTGTTTATGTGCCTGCTTCGCTGCATCGCTATGAATGTGACTGCCTCTGTGTGTTTGTGGCCCTTTTTCAGTTCTCACAAGCCTGTGAAATTCCCATTTGCACGTCTTCATTTAGCTTCCACATCCCTGCGGGGGGTTTCCTCTTGTACAGATTAGGGATGACGTTCATACACCCTCCCCTTTTTTAACTTATCCACCCAACCCCCCACCCCCCTCCTTTTAATAACACTTTGCTCTCAATCTCTGTCCATAGAGAACAACTGCTCACACTATTTCACTGACAGAATAGTCAAGTTAGTATTTGTGTGCTAAAATGTAAAACATTGTAGCCATTGGCTGAAACATACACGTGCAAAAAATCATAGCCTTCCACTTTCACAGAAAACCCAGTAAATAGTGTGCATGGCAAACGTGCTGTAGAATGATAAATTGATCAGAGATTATTTGTCTATTTCTCAAACTTGCTCACGTCCTTTCTACTTATCCATTTATTCATCATGCCGTGTCCTTATCTCATAATCTTCATTGGCATTAAAGGAGAAGCTGCTTTACCGTGTGTGTTACTGTGGCGACCAGTTGCAGACTTAGCTACACCCATCTTCTCACCACACTGAGATACAATCGCACAGATCGCGTGCAAATACTCCTGTACACAAATCCCCATTATCATATACATGAGAAATTAAAAATATTCATGACGAATAAGAGCCGTGTATTAAATCAAATCATTTACATAGACTTCCAAGCCATCCTTGTGCTCATGTATGCACAGGTATCCATAGACAGAGCGCAAATAAGCCAATGCAAACCTACGCAGACTGCCTTCACTTGACTACTGAAAACTTGACTACACACACTCACACACACACACATTGACAAACTCCATAGACGACACACAGGCCAATGCAAGCACACAGTAGAGTACCTACACACACACACACACACACACACAATTCCCCAGGCTACGTGCCATTCACCTGTGGTGCATGTCAGGATTAATAGATGAGATGAGAACAGTTGAGTTCTCCTCACATAAAGTCCCTGTAGAGGCCCGCCTCAGGCCATGCGCTGGTCCTCTCACACTTAGATATCTGCACGCACGCACACGCACACACACACACACACACACACTCTCTCTCTCTCAGGCCTCTAAGTTGACGGACTTCCATATCGTCCTATCAGTCGGCCTCCTCTGTGCCTCTCCACATCTGTCACTCACTGCTGGAGTCAGTCTGAATGGTCGCTCCCGTCTGCTGTCTCCTTATCGCCCCCCTCTTCCCCACCTCCCTCACTCTTTTTCTAAGTCGCTTTCTTTATGTATCATTTTAGCACACACACACACACACACACGCACAAGCACCCATCCAAGTGTGCACTTTAAAACACAATTTGTGCCCATTTTGAGGTTGAGCGAGAGAGAGAGAGAATGGGAGAATAACCGCGGGTGAACGATAGAGCGAGCAAGGGAACGAGAGGGGGGAGAGAGTGTTTAGCTCTGCTCAGCTGAATTCCCCAGGGTCACACTTCACAACGTTATCGATCCGTCGTCTGCTCCGGGGCCCGCTGTGTGTGTGTGTGTGTGTGTGTGTGTGTGTGTGTGATTTTAGTCTAGTCCATTTTCTCTCATCTCTCTCCCACACATGCTGTCAAAACATCCAGATGTGTGCGTGTGCATTAGTGTCTGTTTGTGTGTGTGTGTGCTGTGTCCAAGTATGTACTGTCATGTGAGGCCCCAGAACCCCAGCTAATACGCACTTGGCTGTGGGCAGAGGAGACTGCCAGCCACTCAGGGGCACTGTTTCAAACCAAACAGATTTCCAAATGAGTCCAGCCCTTTCAGGTCTAAGACAACAATCCGGTCATAGCAGACACTTTTATCCAAAGCGACTTACAATTACATGGAGCAGGTAGGGGTTAGGCATCATGCTCAAGGATACTTACAACTCTGGGGCTCGAACCCACGACCTTCCGGCTGGGAGTCCAACACCTAGACTAGACTACTAGACAATTCTGCCCCTCCTAGACAACACAACTGGCCCCACACCTGACCACACAGTGGACTATTAATCCTCGTAATTGTACTCACTGAAAATCAGTTTCAATTGTAATTAATTGTAATGGTTGTCACTTGTTATAGGATTACAGTAAACATACTGTATGTTTTATCACATATCTGGTTTGGTCTGGTTACAGATTTAAATCTAGATTTGAACTGAAGGGGGCATATGTCAAACTGCAAATGCCTTGTAGTGTACATTTAGATTCCAAACATATCTAAATGTACTGGCTGCCCAAGGGTTTGGTTGTGTGTGTGTGTGTGTGATAATTCTATACTCCTCGGTAAGTAATTTTGTGCAAATATGCACAAAGAATAGATGTGTGCCTAGCGCACTCAAACTTGCACGCGCACACACACACACACACACAGGTAGTGAATGCATTACCTGATAATGGCATGCTGTGGGTGTACAAAGTTGTAATGGTGAAGTGGCTGACCTAATGCATTAGACTGAGTTGGCTGTCAGGTCAGTAGCTATATCAGAAGTGGATACACAGCTAATGGATCCTTCCCTGCGTGGGTGGAATAACACCACTAGAACTATATTAAATGGGCCTCTGCAGAAAGTGTACTTGGAAAGATGAGCTTTCCTATAGAAAACTTCATAACCATGATATGACAAATTGATATACAGTACTGTACATCGACTTAGGATTAGAGCAATATATGGAGCTGAATGGACTTCAGGACATTCACTCTATATTGGATTTTCCTTGGCTTACTCAGTAGTGATGGTAGTAGATTTCTTATTAGTGATAGTAGTAAATTTCTTAGTAGTGACAGTAGATTTCCTCGTAGTAATATTAGTAGATTTCTTAGTAGTGTATAATATTTTGTCAAACTAATTACACAAATAAACATTTTGTTAAGGCCAAAATGTGTATACATCTTAAACCCTGTGCTTCACCTTGAGCATTCTTTGAAGGGACTTGCCAGGTTTCATTTTTAGCCTTATTCTGGCAGTTAATATTACAATTACGTCATTTAGCAGACGCTTTTATCCAAAGCAACTTACAATTACATGGTGCAGATAGGGGTTAACCATCTTGCTCAAGGATGCTTACAGGTAGGCCAACTCTGGGGCTTGAACTCACGACCTTCCAGTTGGGAGTGTAACACCTAGTCCACTAGACTATCCTGCCCCTAATATTACAGTAGAAACAACTCCAGATGGGATATGAGCTGCAGTTTGGGGCTGTTGGCTGTAATTTTGCCATTGCGATGCTTGCATTACTTGGTTCACTTCCAGTCGATAGAAGTACTAGAAGATGAGGTAAACAGACAGGTGAGGTAAGGATGTCACAATGAGAGAGGGAGAGAGAGAGAGAGAGAGAGAGAGAGAAAGAGAGAGAGAGTAAGGAAGCAGAGAAAGACAGCCGGACGGCCTTGAGATTGACAACCATTCATTCAGTCTCTTTGTCTCTGCTGTCGTTCTGTTCTCTCTGCCTGCCAGTCAAATGTGCCTTTTGTTTCTAATGAAAATGTGTCCTTCTGCTCCTTATGTTTATTTTTGTTTGTTTGTGTGTGTGTGTATTTGTGCATCTTTCTGTGGCTTTTTACATTTCTACATTATTTATGTGTGCGTCCCTGCATACATGCATTGGCCTCTACACGTGCATGTATCATTGTGTGTGTGTGTGTGTGTGTGTGTGTAGAACAAGCAGACTCTCCTATCAAAGCAGATCGATCTGAAGGGCGTTGAGCCGGCCAAGGGTGTGCTGATGTCCCACGTTCTGACAGACCTGCGCATCCCACTCTCCTACGAGGTCCGGCTGGCGCCCATCACCATGTACAGCACCGGGGAGTACGTCAGCCGCATGGTCCAGTACTCTGAGCGTGAGTCCCCCATTTATTGAAAATATAACTCAAACTAAAATAGAAATCATCTTAAGACCCTCTCTGTTGTATTTCATGGCCTGTCGGGTGTCCCAAACCCTGCTTGGGGAACCGCTGCTTAACATGATAGACAGACAGATACTGTAGATAGATATGTACTATGGACAGATAGATACTATAGACAGACGTATAGATATGTATCTTTATATACTCAAGGGGTTAATTACAGATCTATTTAACTTTTTTACAGCCTACACCTACCCACGGACTTCAGGTAAGAGCCCTCTTTATAGCTCTCTCTTTTTTTCATTTCTCCTGCTATCTCTCCACCGATTTCACTGTTTTCTCTCTGTTCCTGTCTTGTTTTATCTGTCTTTCCGATACCATCTTCGTCTGTCTGTCTGTCTGTCTGTCTTTCGCTCCCAGTCCATCTTATCTGGTCTATTTTCTTCATTAAGAGACACACAGCGTGCCTTTGGCAGTAGAGGCAGGCAGGCCTGCCAGGCTGGAGCAATTAAAACAACAGCAGATTGGAACAGACTGGAGAAACAACAGTGCAAATTGAAAGGAGTGCGTGTAGCCGGGCAGGGTGTGAATAGTAATAGATTACCTCCATCAACACACATGCAAAGTCGCACGCAAACCGTCCATGTGGGGAACACAAGCCATATGTATCTGTGATAGACAGTGATGGTGTCGAGGGACTGTCTCTCGCAGACTTGGCTGGATTATATACTTGTCATTGCACCCGCCTATTCTCCTTTTAAATTTTCCCTGTTTACCTCAGAAATCTTGTGGGCCAAAGGCCGTTATTTAAATGACGTTTTGGGGGGAACAAAAGCCTGGGAATTCTGTGGACTATTTTGTCTTAAGTTACAATGTTATTAGAAACTATTTAGAAACTATTTACTTTTCCTAATACATCTCAAATCATAGAAGTGGCATGTTTAAATGGTTTTATTTGGTCTTTAACTTGCTGTGGGTGTGTATAATTACAGAATACTTTACTTTACAAATGTATCTGTTGGTAGTTGTAATTTGTATTGGTTTTTCTTTTGTCTCTTTCCCTCCCACAAAATGAAAATTCACCACAAAACCATGCACATAAAACCAGACCATGTTTGTGGCTTCGAAGATGAGCGGATCTGCGGGTTCTCCCAGGACCGGAGCGATGTGTTTGACTGGACAAGACAGAACCACTTGACCCAAAATCCCAAGCGATCCGCTAATACGGGCCCTGAAACGGACCGGAGTGGAACAAAAGAGGGTAAGTACACTTTGTACTGTTTATATGAAGAATTGTGGTTTACTCAGAATTATGTTCTCTTGTGCAAAAGATTAACAGCACTGATTAACTTAAAGAATACAAATATTTATATATTAATAAACAGTTGTATCTTACAATCATCGTGTATGGTATAGTGCCACGGAAATCAAACTACAAACAATTTTTTCATCAACAATCATTGTTTAGTCATAAAACATTCATCTGCAGAGATGGGCATTAAAAACACAGAATATCAATGAATGAAAACGGATAAATAAATTTAGATATGATGCGATACAGTGTGCAACAGTCTACCACATATCGGCTATGATTACTGATTTGCTATTATCCTGCAGGCACAATGTGGGTGGATGTATACGGCAGTGTAGCCGTATGCGTACTAATCTACACATACTAATACTACAAATACAATCTCATTGTGAAACATGTTGTTGCCAGGTTACTACATGTACATTGAGGCGTCTCGACCACGGACAGCGGGGGACAAGGCCCGCCTCTTGTCTCCCATGTTTAATGTGACCTCGGTCAAAGGCCCCAAGGGCACAGGCAGGGTCCCCTACTGTGTCTCATTCTACTACCACATGAAGGGCAAGCACATTGGTGAGTAACAGAGAGAGCAACCAAACACGCACACACAGCCACGATCGCACATAGAAATGCACACAGAAACACACAGGCACACAGTTATATTACAAAAATGGGACTATCATCCCATACCTACCTAATGGACCACATTTCTGAACATTTTTATCAAACAAAAATAAAAAAAGTTTTGTTTTGTCTTTGTAAGCATTTTTAGATAATTGGTCATGATGATACAAAAAACAGAATAAACCGTGTTATGTATTTGGAAAAAAAACTCTCAGGCTAGTAGCAGGGTAGCAGCAAATCAGAAAGGAGAATGACTGCTTGATGGCAGGATGTTGTAATCAAGTGGAAACTCTAGGCCCAAAATATACTGCTTTTCTGTTAACTTGTTGGTCCTTTGATAGTTGTAGTCTGGTCCAAAATCGGTATGTTCTATCAACTGATACAACGTCAATACATACATAAAATGCATACATAAAAATGTACTAATTTAAATGCCAGAACAGATCCATTAATAGTCAAAATAACCTTTATGATCACTAAAGCTTTTAGTTTATTCATAATATTTAGTTATATATTAACAATAATACTAAGAAATATAGCTCTAAGAAGCGATATAAGGGCCATGCCCAATCAGTAACACAGAGGTAAAGGGCAGGATGACGTGATTGTTTACAATCTATTTGACATGGGCTAGAAAACCCAGTGAAAGAAGAATTTTGGTTTTAGGTCAAATCAAGGCCAAAATGTGAAAAAAATATATAAATACATATAAAATCACACACAGAATAACATGTTAAGAGGAAACTAAAGAAATGCACGATGACATCACAACCACGGCCATTCCGTGATGTCACATAACTTATTGCCACGCCCCTTAGTTGTTGTTCACACACAGAATAAGATGTGAAGATGAAACTAAAGAAATGCACGATGACATCACAGCCACAACCATTCCGTGA
>JAODLI010060038.1:0-15330 GCA_027575585.1 Percopsis omiscomaycus | reverse complement strand
GAACCAGTCCCCCCCCCCCCCCCCCAATGGTACTTATGGATGTTTATTTACGATCTTAACGAGCCAGTGTTTGTATAACTACATTTCTGCAACAAGAAGGTTGTTCATATAGTCATAAGATATGAACAACATATCTTTACCGATCATGGGTCTGTAGGTTTGAGAACTGCTGCGTAAGGCAACATGCAGAGATTTGACGCCAGTCTCTCCTGCCCAAATTTGCATAAGCAGGTTAACTAGGGCACGTCAAGTCTAGCGTGCAAGGTTACTGGCTCTAACCTTTCTCAGACACAGCCACAGAGCCAATCACCACAAGGTCCACCTTAACCTTATCATCTAGGCCGACAGGCACGCTGGACTCCTTCACACCCTAGAGAATGAGTTGGAGGACAAGTAGGAAAGAAAGAAGGTGGAAAGAAGCAAAGTTAAAGGAAAAAACGCTGGTCAGCTAGGTAATGCGGGTGAGCTGCTGAGTGAGAAACATAACAACTGAATGAGATAATAGTATAGAAATAATCATCTTGTGCAAAGACAGGGAAACCAAGCAAATGTTAACATATGGCTACAGGTGACAGAGCGGCAAAAATGTTAGGGAACAATAGAACAGATCAAACCATCATCTAACCTGAGAGGTAGAGCACACACGCAGTTGTTCTTTGCTAGCACCCTGAGGAGGGGTAATCTTGTTGAAGAGACCCGTGCGAAGACGAGGGGTTGGAACCAACAACGTTTTCCGTGCCTGGAAAAGTGATAAAAGAAATAACCCACTGTGGATTCACAGTAATATACAGTAATAACTGGATGACATACAGTACATTCAACTGAACTGAACTGAAGCTAGGCAAGTGTTCACAAATATGATAACATGACAAGCTGTGTTAATCACAATATAGCAGCAGCACAGCTTGTAGTATTTCATTAAACACAAGAAGCAGGCCCAGCTGAGCCCTGGTTGGATGGATCCTGGTGCGTATTTCCTCATACAGGTGTACCTGTAGCACTTCTAGCCGGGCACCCTCCAGAGGCTTGTCGGGATCCACTTTCACCGCAGCTGTCTGTGTGAATGTTGGGAGCTCAGAGACCTTGGCACAGGCTATGACAGCACCCTGGAGGGAGAGGACAGGGGGTACAGGGTGGAGGAGAGAGTTTTCAGTGGGGACTTACATCCAGGGTGAGAAACCGAGCTTGCTGCTGGGGTCTGTCTGGGTTTACTTTGATGGTCTGGCTGGACCTGAACTCCTGCAGGACTGCTAGCCTGTCACATGCTTGCATCGCACCCTGGTCAGTAACCACACAGTATGATAAATGCATATATGCACAGTAACACAGTGAAAGAACAGAAATTGAAAATACATGTGTTTACTCTTTAATTCCCTGGTTTTATTTTACAGTTTCTCCAAAAACTGAGCAATCTTGTAGCAGATAAAATTGCGCTTTATTCAACGTTTCAGATACAAAAGTATCGACGTGCAGGCTTTGATTGACATGCCAATGGGGTCTTGGTCTGTACAAGGAGACCTCCCGGTCTGTGGGTTATTTTTCAACTTCACCAACATTATAAAAATGACGGAATACACGATTAATGTAATTATAGGCAACGTTATCATTTATAAAGCGACATTAGGCATTTAATCAGAGTAAGAGTGCAGTTAACTTGCCTTAAAATTTGGGATTCGGTTGTGAACAGGCCTCGGAAAGTTGGCGAGATTATTTTCTTCAATATAGTCCCACACTTTCTGACGAATGTCACATTTTGATGCCCCTGGTATCAAAACGGCATAGCAGAGATTATAAACAACAAACCATGAATGATTTTAGCATTGACCTAATTTTCGTCAGATATGGTTACATTGGAATTCTTAGAACGAGTAACGTAAAACGTCGCAAAGATTACCAGCATTTATAGCCTTTATAACATGCTCCATTTTCTTCTTCACGTTACAAATAACTTTTTAAAACAACACTCGCAACTAATCTTAGTACATGAGACTCAAGAGTGAAAGACTGATTGTCGCACATGGGAGTTCAGCAGTAACATCATAGCAACAGCTGCTTGTCATTCGAGTTGTTTTGGTATGTATACGGTAGCTCCAGAGGACCAATCTTTGCGGCGTTATTGCACATTTAATTAAATGCGAATCATTCTTGTTACGTGCTTTTCTACCATTCCATTAGTTACCGTGTATGCTACTGTTAGTTGTGTATTGTAGTTTGTTGTCCCGGAATGTGGTTATATAAGTAGCCTACAAATCCGGACCGTAAATAAGAAGTTATTCTCCTGTCACAGTTAAGAGCTGCAACGGGACACTTATTTACCCAACATTTTACAACACATAGAAGAACAACAGAAATTACTTGGATAAAGGTTAGCCAGTTAGTTAAACTAGCTTCACAAATGTAGTTTCATTTTAAGACATAGAGTTGATAAGAGGAGTGATAACAGCTGGGTGAACAGGTCCTTGGGGAGCCAGAATTGAGAAAGATTAAGGCTGACCAGATAATGACCAGGGCAGGCTATAGACTTACTAGCTATGGTCAAAGTGAATAGCATAGCCTAATGTTCTGATGTAGATGTAGATCCAAACAGACCTCAGAAGAGGCCGAAAAAACTGGATTATCAAGTATTAACCATGTATTTGGTTCACTGATGTAGGCCTACTAAACTTGAAAAACTGTACAGCAGCATAAGTGAAAACTGTCATTTTCATATATGCTATGTATAACTACACCAGCAGATGTTTAGAACAATCTTCTAAATTTCTGTCTGTGGCCAAAAGGCAATTTATTGATCTTTTGTGTCTGTAAATCTTGTCTGTAAACACACAGTTTGTTACTCAACAATCTGAACTTTAGACACAAACAATAAGAACTACACATATTGTTTAAGTAAAAGTCCTTGGTTCGAAAGTAGGCAAATTCAGCCCCAGTCATGTAAAATTTGAAATAGGCTAACGTTACTCTTTTCAATTCAACTAAACCAATACACATACATTTTCCTTTTCACAACATTACACAACAGTTTTTATGACATTTTAGACTTTACTACACTTGAGCACAACCTGCTGGCCTTAATGTGCAAGCCCTTTTTACCGCGCTTAATTGCAGTTGAGTTTTCTACTGTATTAATATAAGGGTGTAGACTTAACTCATTATTACTAACTACCCCCACAAATCATTTCGTACACAAAATATTTAGGCCTAAATTCACTCGGAGTTTTTGTCGTGACAACAGCATTACGTGCTCACATCAAGCACTTGTTGTTCTGAAGAAATCCTCTAGAGGGCCCTCTTTACTAGCGAGATACCGCGACACTTCAGCAGAAACAAGTACCCTACATTATCATCACCATATGAAATCAAATTTTCAAACATTTAATGGAAAGAAAGCAGTGCACCAAGTGTCTTGAAGCGACAAATGTGGGGTTCTGGAACACAGAGGGTAGGGTACTGAGGTGTGTATTAATTTTACTTAATCAGATCCAAATGTAGACCCAACTACATTTTGTAGCATATGTGTAAATGTAATGCTCTACCACACCTCTCCCCCCCACACAATTGGATAATTAGAAATATCTCATTATTAAATAGACTTCTATGAATGCTTACCAGCCAGCCCCCATCACTACCTCCCATTACACACCCTCCATGCTCTATTCTTTCAGTCTGGGCAGATTGCCAGATTTTCCCCCTCCTCCTCCTCCTCCTCCTCCACCACCACCCCCCAGCCCCTCTGGATCTCTCGGTATTCTGTACCCGCCAAGCCCTTTCACAATGCCCTGCTTACTAAACACAGTAGCTAAGCGATTTTCTGTGTGACGTGTCTGTTCTTAGATCTCCCTCTTTCTGGTTATCTCTCTCCGCGTAACGATGGTGCGATACGGTGGAGCTGACTTCCCAGCGTGCTCTGATGGCGCTGGGGAGCTGAGAAGCTGAGGGTATCTGGCGGGGAAATCTAGACCAGCGGAGGATGATAAAGGAGTGCAGCACAAGTATCTCTCTCTTTTGCACACTCTCACTCTCTCTCTGCCTCTCTCTCCCTCTGTCTCTGTCTCTCTCCCTCTCTCGCTCTATCTGCTTTCACACACATACAGACACAATCAGGTTCATACATAAAGACTTCTTGTCTCTTTGCTCCACTCTGATGCCATTGTGGTAAACAGCGGGACAGCCTCAGCCGAGCTGCATGGAGGCACAGGGAGGGGCAGGGAGCCCAGGTAAGAGCCGTTTTCCTTTTTCTCCTGTACAATTTACATTTCTGTTATTGCTTTATTGATTAGCTGATTGCTTTTGTGATTAGCTAATAAGTTATAGAATTGTCTCACACCAGACGCTAATGGTCGAGCCTACAACTGGACACTTTAAATATGAAAAGAAAACAATAGATGTTAACACTCCATGTTGACACTCCATGGACCGGTAATGCTATGTCACTTCAAAATGTAATAACATGCCTGCTCAGATTCGTCGGACCCTCAGATTTACAGTTCTGCTTCCCTTGATTCTTTCAGTGCCCTTTTTTACAGTCTAGAATAAGTCATTATATGTTATAGGCTAGCCTAGTCACTGCATTTGTTGTAATATTTTTAGATTGAACGTCTCGTGTCGTGTGCCGCCACAAAATGCATCCAATGCAAGGTTTTAGATGTAGTCTATTGGATGGTAAATAGTCCATGCTAAATGGAATGATTGCCTGTATATACCAATAATACTGTAGCTATAGGCTACGCCATCTGTACAGAAGTTGTGATAGTTTTGGTATAGCCTAATTGTTTTGTGTAAAGACATTGGATTCCAATGTGTGACCCTCGACACTGTGTGTTACCACAAGTAACACAAAGCGAAGTACTTATGCTACAACCTGATCTACATATTTGCCCAATATGTGTACTGTACCAACACTAGGTAGCCACAAACACAAAGACCAACCTTGCCTCTAAAAGGACACTCGCCAGACTAAGCAGCACTAGCAACCAATATATTTCAGTCTAGGTCAAAATGGAATACATTACATGAAGTTGGACGTGTGCATATTGTTTGTAATAACATCATTATTTAGTATTATGCAGTCAAAAAAGTATGTAGTCTAAGGTGACTGTGTTATTTCACAAATTGAATCACATTATTCAATAGTACCATACAAATTATGAAATTAGACTCACCGAAACACAACAAATTTTACAACGAAAATTACAACGAATGCCACACAAAAAATGTCACAAATGACATAGGCAGCTAGGCCAGCTAGAAGGCTCAATCAACACAGCAAACTAGAAATCTGATTGGTTGAAGAATATGACAATCAACAACATCATCAGAAGGGATTCACTCGAAATTCTGAAGACCTCTGGGTACATTTTTTACCACAGTAGGCTACAGGTGGAATAGATAAAAGCTCTTATTTACTGTATATGAGCTGCACTGAAAGCAGCGCAACTGAGGGAGAGAGTAACATTAGCAATGAAATGACGTTAATAATCATAAAAATATAATTTTCTGATTCTGACAATCTCTAGGCAAGCAGGGAAGGCCCTGACGGTGACACCTAAAACACCACAGATTTGTATTGTAAGATACAAACTGCAGTCCTGTAAAAGATATGCCTTGACAGCCCTTGAAAGATACCCCTCACATACAGGGAAAAATCTAAATGGACAAAACAACTACAATTCAGACTTATAAGGGCAAGAGCTCTTGTTAGATTTGACTGGTTCTGCCCCAGTTTGACACACGTGTGACAAGCTTCTCTGACTATTTAGTCTACTATACAGTACAGTGCATGCTTAATAAATAACGTAGAAGCATCCCAGAGGACATTGCATCTAACAGAGAGTAAATCAGGAAATAAAAGTGATTAAATAAGTGAATAAAAATTATTAACAACATTATAAAGGATAAACTGAACCACCACAAACTGACAAAATGGCTGTGGAGAGAACTTGATAATTTTTCTTGTTGGCTTCTTCACTATGGAAAATTGATTTATTGAACCAAGACAGACAGTTTGATTGAACTGTTGGCAAACAATGATTTCTCTCTCTCTCTCTCTCTCTCTCTCTCTCTCTCTCTCTCTCTCTCCAACTCTGTGTTAGTCTCTCTTTTCCTTTCCAGGTTATGAGGTTAGTCATAGAGCTTCAAAGGTTCTCTAGCACTGTGGGTATTGCAGGGGAATGTGTTTTCATGGCACAAATTGGTTTTCTCAATATAAGTGGAACAATGCTTGAATCATAATCATCATAACATGCCTTCACGACAGCAGCCATTCCAGGTGAATGGATGTTTCACCAAGACAATGCTCCATGTCCAGAAATACCATGGCTTGTGACTTGTGGGTAGAGGTATTATTATCCAGTACAGTAGCTTATAGGGGTCAGTCTAGCTCAGTAGAGTACACACCTAATCAGGTCAGTCGCAACACAATTAACTTCCACGTAGTTAATTGCGTTCACCTGCTGCCCCAGGCCTCCGATTGGAGGAGCTGCACTCCAGCTCAGAAGCTGAAATACATTTCATAAAAATATAGTACATACTGCGTATTGGGCAGGCTCTCACAATATGATTTGTCTGCAAAATAACACCTGAACAAATGTATTAGGATTTGCTGTATTCATATTATAATTGGATCAAAATATTGACTCTTTTTGGCCCATTTAACAGAGTTATATTTCTTTATTCATTGCTTATTTATTATAGCATCTCTTTTGAGCAATAATGGGGGATGTCTATCATCACAGACATGATAAGTGTCCATTAGAGACCCAACTGGACTAAAGCCAATGGAAACAGGCCTCTCTTAATGCAGCACATTCTGTAAAACTGATGGTCATTATGAGGGCATCATACGTAGTTTGTGATATTTTAAGCTTGTGTCTTTAGATACCTTATATTTCCTTAAAACACGGAATTAGGTAATTATTAACATGCGACAGTATAACTCATCATTCATATTAGTTATGGGCATATGAGAATGTATAACGAGCAATGGACATTTGTCTACCATTTGTCTGCTATACCATGGCACATTGTATCAGTGGCCAGGCTTTAAATGATTTGGACGGTCTCTGGACATATTTGGACAGGCATTACCAAATGATTCCTTTAAACAATTTCCAAAAAAAGCCTATATTGTGATATATACCGGTACTGTAATAGAAACTTACACATATTGTGATGTTGCTTTTATTCATTTTGCCTTTGCCCCTAATTCATATTTCACTTAAAGCGGAATTTAACTTTTGTTACACTCTCAATTCTGACAACTCATCCACTTAAATTACATTGAATGACGAAATGAAGGTTCTCAAAAGGCTGTGTGCTAATGGGTGATACAGTACAGTATATTTACCCCTATGTGTGTGTGTGCGCGCGTGCATTTGTGTGTCTGTGCCATGTTCACAAGTTGCCTCAAGGCAATTCGATGGAAAGCAGTCCAGTAATCTGGAATGGGAATCAGATGAGACAGTGTGCCAGGCTGAATGTTGTGAAATGGGAAGCTTCTAGTGAACTGTGGAAGGAGACAAATCATTGTAATAAGGGAATTGAAGCTAAAGTCTCTGACATTGTTTGGACACTCCAGGAAAATAAATCGATAGCCAACAATGAATGTTTGGGTACCCAGGGAGAAATCAGATTCTGTCATGTCGGTATCTCTGCTGGCAAGGCCTAGCTACGCAAACACACTCACACGATTGAACACAGACACTATGGTGTACCCAGCCAAATGATGGTCAAGAGTTAGCACACGTGCGCGTACACACACAAATACAATAACCGTATTATTCCTTTTCACTTATGATACATAAACAATTTTGTCAAGGAATGTACATGCATCAATTGTAACATTCATCTGGGATTGTGGGGAAAGTCCCAGCTGGGAACAAGAAAGGTCAAGTACTTACCACCTCCTAATAGGAATGCATGATACCAAAACATCATATGCAGATGTGGAATTTTGTTTAAGAAATGCAGTTTTAATTCATCCCGACAAAGCATTTTGTACACAGTCTCTGTCAGCACATGAAATATTGTCAAAATAATATGGTTTCACTTGATTTATTGGTCAGTGATCCAGTACAGGATGCCTTGCTGTCAATATTGGGATTTTAACTGTGCAGCCTTTCATCCCTATATACACTACTGTCATTCATTCTTACAATTAGGTCACTTAGCAGACGCTTTTATCCAAAGCGACTTACAATTACATGGTTCTTTTACATGAAGCAGATAGGGGTTAGGCATCTTGCTCAAGGATGCTTGCAGGTAGACCAACTCTGGGGCTTGAACCCACAACCTTCCAGCTGGGAGTTAAACATCTAGACCACTAGACTATCCTGCCCCCTTGATCTATTTTCTCTCCTCTTCTCTCCCCTTCTTTCTCTTACTCTCTTTATTGTTTGAGTTATGTCAGAAGATGACATGTTAAAATAGCAACATATTCATTTTCTGCTTCTTGAGGTGAGAGATGTGGTTAGAAATGTGTTTTTAGCATGGATGATAAACCCAGGTCGGAGCCCAACTTTAACCCTCTTTCTCCCTTTCTGTCCACTGCCAGAGCCCAATAAAGACACCCAGAAGCTCCTGAAGCCTTCCAGCTCAGGGGAGCTTTCCAAAGAGCTGTTTCATCACCCATTTGGGGAGGAGGAGGGCAGCCTGTCAGGGCCCACCGCCAGCCTGCTGCACGTCACTGAGCGGAGACGTGAGTACCGGGGTAAGGGTCTGTGGACGGACGGATGGATGGATGGATGAATAGGGAAAACAGCCACGTCTCTTGTGATGAATTAGATTAAAGAAGGTAAACGAGTGAAGATGAATATGGCTGTAACTGGACATGTAGGTGCTTGGCTCTTATAGAGGCGTAGATAGGCTTGCATCTATACTTGAAAATGTGTAAGTGAAAGAGAACGTAGACACGTTTGGTGCTTTATTCTAGACGGACCCTCACACCATTCAGCAATCCTCATCCATCCTTTTGGGTGCTAGTGCCTTGGCTAGCGGTCACCCCATCTTGTTATGTATATTCTTAAGCTTTCCCTGAATCTACTTCACAGCTCCACTCTGAAAAGCTTTATTGTGTCTGTCCCAAATACAGAGGCTACTCTGTCAGGACCCAGGGCACCGCTTCGGCCCACAGAGACAGATACTGGGGCCACAACGCAGCCTTTATCTACTCCTCTAACTTAACACTCATTCGGTTGTTGTTTTAATATGAGCGTTATCCAGGCCACCTGGAAGGCTGCTGAACACTATGGCAACGTTCAGACTGCAGGCAAAAGTGGCCCAAGTCAGATTCTATTTTGCTCATATGTGGTCCTAAATCAGATGCAGGTCTGATTTTTTGCAATGCGACCTCAGGCTGAACAGTCATATTGGTAAATCAAGCGACTTTTATGCCACCCGTCACAATTCTGCGTCATAGAAGACAGCTACGATGGAGGTAGTCAGTGGAGGAACAGGAGCGGATCCGTTCCAATGTTAATGAGTGTTTGCACACTGCTTTTTTTCCGCCTGGTGTCTCTATAACTTTAGAAAGGTTAGCTACGATGGAAAGAAATAGCCTGATCTTTAATAACTGGGTTGTCAGTGGATCAGTTTCTCCTCTGCCATTGTTGACAGTGTTGATATCGTATATATATCCCGCCCAAATTCAATTGGCGAAGAGAGAAGTGACTTTGTTACCCGCCTGAATTGTTGTCTACATAACTGTCCTAAAACATGCATAATATTATTTTAATACTGCACGATCAATGCAGTGCAACGTATATCAGAGATTTAGTGGGTGGATATGTCAGGACACAGTGTGCAAAGCACGGCAGAGAAAAATACCGCGTTTGACCTCTTTGTTATTGTTCTTTTGAGTATGCGGGTCAGTTCCGGAGCATAAGTTCACACTGTAATCTGATATTGGCCACATTTACAAACAGACAAACAAAAAAAATCTGATCTGAGCAATAAATCCGAATTGAGCACTAAGGCTTGCAGTGAGAACATACCCTAACAACTATTTCGAAATTTTGAAATAGTATTGTTCAATAGAATAGACATAGACTACTGATGAGGGTGATTACTGATAGACAAATCAGTCAAATAGACCTACCTACCTACCTATCTCCCTGTATTTCTAAATTCATTCAGTCAGGACACACTGTAATTTTGGTCCAATCGCACTGTTTGATTTTTCAATGTTCCATCTTGCGCCTTGAGAGACGGCTGATGTCAGAGACGCCCTTCTGTTCAGTTAGACTTTCAGTTAGATTGGATAGTTTTCAAGGAGGGCCACAATCAGTCTAGGCAGCTAGTAACTTGTAATTTGGAGTTGTCTGTTGGTAGCTCTCCCCATGGGCTTGCAGACTTGAATGGTGGTAAGATGGAGGCCGTTGTTTCAGTCTGCATGCTCGCCACCAACTACACTGGAGGGGAAAACGTGTTACTTATCAATTATTCAAGGAGAATTGGTGCAAGATAGAGAAAATAGGGAGGGTGCAGCGTAGGGTTAGACATACACAGAGGAGTGGGAATAGACCACAATAGACCCTTATCCTGTTGAGACTGATTGCAGGAAGGGAAGAATATAAAGGTGCCTCTTTTACATAATTCTCTTTATTGATTATCCATCTGTTTTCAATTTAAACCTCTCGCTTTCATTTACCTCTCTCACAGCGCCCACAGAGCTTTCTGCTGTCTCTTCTGTGCTTTCCTTTCTTTTTAATCATCCCTCCCTCTGTGCCATCCAGCCTCTCCCGTTTCCTCTGCATTGCCTCCTCCAACCTTTTTCTCTGCCTCCATCACATAGCTTCTGAGCCCCCCCCCCTCCATCTCTTTCTGCTAGGCCTTGTAAAAAGATAGATAGATTTGGGCAAACACCTCCCTGCATCTTGGGAAACCTCATCTAGAGCAAGCTACTCTCATTCTACGGTCCCTCCACCATACACACACACACACACCCACACATAGAAAAACATACATGCACATATGTAAACAAAAAAAAAACCTTGACAAATATAATGATACGGTATCATTCAGAACACAGTAGATCAATCCTTTTAGATCAATAAAAGGCTGTTGAACATTGTAGTCGCAAATAACACAGAGCCTAGGCTTCTGATGATAAAGAAATAGATTAAGACTGCTGACCACTGATTCCGCCAGCCAGTATACCCGGTGCTGTTTGGTTTCATTGCATGTAGCCAATAAAATGCTTGTGTTTTCATCCATCTTTTTTCTTCTTTTGATTTAACCTTCATTTCACTAGGCAAAAGAACAAATTCTTATTTACAATGATGGCCCAGCAGGAGACAAAAGGCCTCTTGTGGGGGAGGGGACATGGGAGAAAGAAGATAAATAATTAATATCAATACATCTAACACAATAAAACACCAATGTTGCTAGCAACTGCTTTGGTGAGCTTGGTTCCCCCATATGCTTTGTTTCTGTGTGTAAGGATGTTCTGTCATTCAACAGCATCTTGCATCTTTCACTCTTTCTCTGATGTACATACACATCTCCTATAGGCCAGTTAATATTGGTATGCCCTTGTAAAACAACATACGTGAAGGCTATCTTTGTTACCGACCTTAGGACCGGTCAGGGCCGGTCAGTGAATATTCATTCATTCATTATGTCCTTTATCTGTGTCAAGGTCAACAGTGCATCAGCAGCAGGAATGTAAAAACGCGGAGCATAGTGTTGTGTGGATTATTATATAGGCTACTCAGCTTTATGGTGAAAATAAAGAGCTAATTTAGCTTTGAGTAAACATAGCCACCCGCCATGGTAAACTGACTCTACTGTTGTTCAGTGGCTCAGAAATTAGCATAGTGGATCTCAGGGTTCTGTCTTCAAACCCCATCTTCCCATGGCGGTCTGCTAAAACTCATTTTAACCTTTATCATATGTGTGTGAAAGAGCTGGGTGATTCAGCATGCTACAGTATGTGATGATATGCATGTGATAACTATGCTGTAGCCTATGTCATAGGCCTACTAGTGTCACAATACCAAAATATTGTGTTGATACTGATACTAAGTCATAATTTCAATGTACCCTGCACTTGAGATTGTGATTTCTTTGATAGTTAACTTATTGCTTATTTAATATATTTACATATATTTTTCCTAATCTAAATATTCATTGACAAAAATGTAGGCTACATGCTATGATTACCATTACCAGTACTGATTGAGTATAAATTGATAATTTATAACTGGTGTTGTTGATTTGCATAAGTTTAGCAGCTTAAGTTATGGTAAAGTTAACGTTGCCAGTGTGAACGTTGCTTTTGCATACAGATGTTACATTGGTAAGTTAGCTAAGAAGATATAAGCCAAATTAGACCGTTATCATTGCCCTTAATTGCCTTGTAAAACTCCGATGGGGAAAAAAATGTAGCTTGTCACAAAATAAATCACATTCATTTGACTTATATTAGAGGGCATGGGCTTCGGCATAGTGTAAACGTGATGTAGCCTATTACATTCGCTAATTACCATGATCGGTCTTTTGAATTCTTTATACAGCTCCGCATACTATCAGCAATTTGCTTAGCCAATTTCTACTTTTTTTCTAATAATCATAAAATAATCTTTAAAGGTACACTACACCTTAGGTAAGGTAATTCTGTTTTATTGTTTACAACTGTGCTAAATGGATCTTTTCCAGAACTGTATGTACATTTTGGGTTGGTTTGGGTGTGGGAAAGGAGGGAGGAGTGTTTCTGCAACCGCTCATTATCATCCTCAAACAAAAGCGCCGTGCCAGTGGTAAAATATATATAGGCCTACACACCTTCCTTTTGATTAAATGACACAATTGAGTGTTGACTGTGAGATAACATTACAAGGTTTTGTTGCGCCATGTCTCTTCCTTCAGAGCCCCTGAGCAGTGTGTCTTCCCTGGAGGTGCACTTTGACCTGCTGGACCTGACAGATCTGACGGACATGTCCGACCAGGAGCTGGCTGAGGTTTTTGCTGACTCTGATGAAGAGAACCACAACGAGTCCCCAGCAGGTGAGTCCTGAGAACACACACTGAGAGCAGGCTGTGTAATTTTCAGTGTATTCCCAAATATGTACATACATGCCCACCCACCCCGTACGGTATCAAATAAGAACTTTGAATGTATTCATCACATAACGCCATCCACACGCCTTTCTGTGCGTGTGGAGGGGGAAGTTCTATAATTAGTATTGTTCCCACACTGTATACATTAACACCTGGAATTTAACTCTGCTTAATTTGCTATGTAATAACCTGGGAAATGACAGATTAAAATGTGATTCATAATAATTCTGAATTTAATTTGCAAGATAAAAATTCATGGCATTTAGTCAAACAATTGGGAAATACAATTCCCAATTCCCAAATGCCTAGAGGGAAGAAAACTGCGTGCTTGTCACAGCAGCAGGCAGCTTAACATCCCTACCATGTTTTATTCATGAGCTGGGGGCATGCTGAGGGGAAAACCTCCTTAGACACTGCCCTCCTGCACCCGGTGGGCCATCTTAGCTCTGTAGAATGTTCCACTGATGACATCTTGTGAGCTTTATACACAGCTAGGGTGAATAATGATGTTTATATAGTCAGGGTGTTGTAAACAACAAATATCTCTTGATAAAAAGGCCAGAGATTCAGTGCAGTGGTGACATATTTAGTATAGAGGTGTAACCAAAACCAAAATATTGAACTTTATGTGTTTCAAACATTATCGTGCTCTTTCAATAGCCACTAACTTTCCTTCTGGCTTATGCAGAGAAATTGATAGTTGAGATGCATATTTAAACTGTTTAATGCACAGTCCCATATGTCTTACTGTCTGTAAAGTAACTGCCTGTAAGGCAGGACAGCTGACACCTTCTTTATGCTTCATGGTTTATATGTTTATATTTAGCTGCTGTCATCACCACCAACTGAAACAATTGCAGCATGATAGCCATTCAGACATAGAAATCTAATCAGCCAGTTATCTCAAACACGTCTGTCATTACAGTCTATTTTAAATTGTTTTTAATTAACTAATTAATGAATGAATTAGTTAACTAATTACTGTCCCATTTTAACAATGTAACTTATATTAACTTCTTCTAAAGGTAATATAGTGGAAAAAAAGAAGTATTACAAACAGCTGCTGTAAAAAAATAACTGTTTAGATTATAGTATAATGTTTAAGGTACAGCACTGAATATTAATAGTCAAATAAACATATTAATGGTAGGATAAACACTATATGCACGAGCCAGAGATGTATTTTTCCCTCTTTCTCTCTCTCTCTCTTTGACACATAACCAACTGCCATATCCTGCTCTTAGAATAAGAGAGAGAAGAAAACTGAGACCAGCTGCTTACTCTACAACCTCACTTACTGTAGGCCGGAAGTTGACTAATGTTTAGATTGACTGTAAGGAAATCAGGAAGAATAAGCGGCTTGTGTACGATGACTGAATCTGTACTCCTGGTACTGAATCCTGTATTCACTAATAGATTGATGGTACCATAAAGTCACTTGCAATTGGCATCCTTAACTCGACAACAAGAATGATAAGTTAAGGACAGGAGGTACAACATGCAGGCAGGAAGAAAGGCAAATATCCATTCTGACTAATCTGTCTAAACAAATCTCACCGTCTGAATAAAAATCTCCTGTCTATTGCTGAAGAGCTGAGAGTGATTATGAGGCAGACGAAGAAAAAGTTTAAGGTCCACGTTTGTTCAAGCCCTCAGTAATTGTTAGTAGTGAAACATGGAGATCATAAATATGTCCAGATTGATCTGGATAGTAAATGTGCTTGTACTACAGTATGCCTAGCCTATATAAAATGCAATGTTGCCCTTGGGCAACATATTAAAACATATTAATATGAATTACATTAATTAATGTAATTAATGTAATGTTCTTCACAAGGCTTAAATCATGTTTGGTGATGATGATGTTTGGTGGCAGAGTTTACAGATGGCTTAAGAAAGTCTTTAGCATGACTGCAGATTTTCTTAGAACCCGACTACATAGACAACACCAATACTTGCCTCAGCAATTCCACTGGCTCCAAGAGTAACAACTGTTGAAGGTTGACTGGCTCTGAATTTATATGGAGTACATGCTCCAAACAAAAAGTGTTCTGCCAAGGTGAAGTATCCTGTTAAGATGAGAAATCATAACTCTGGGGATGTTCTGACTCACTCCTTACCCCCTGTCTCAGCATATTAAAGACAACGTTTGTATGGATATGGACAGTTCACTTTCACATTCAGCAAGGAGACAACCCACCAGTGATGTGCCTGAACGCGTTCATTGAACGATAGTTCATGAACACGTTCATATTTTGGGTGAACGTGAACTGAACG
>JAODLI010060037.1:0-36971 GCA_027575585.1 Percopsis omiscomaycus | reverse complement strand
CACACACCCACACACACACACACACACACACACACACACACACACACACACCACACACACACTTCCCGATCTGTACAGGTGCACAGAGCACTCAAAACAGATGTCAACGGACTGGAGAGAGAGGGAATGAGGGAGGGGGAGAGGGAGAGAGAGAGGGGAGGGGAGAAATGGAGGATGTAGGGTTGTTTGCCTAGAGAAACTAGCAAATCTCTCTTAGGCCTAAACACTCTAAGTCAGACCTAAGACAATAAGGTCTGCCCCCCCCTCCCCCCTACATACACAGATATACCAGTTGTTAAACAGAAAAACAGAGAGTTTCAAAGTGAGCAGGTTAGGAAAGCAAGTATAGCAGTTGCAGACAATAATTCATAATTATTAAGGTTTCTGCTTGTTCCTAAGGTTTTAGACAAAATACCCCAAAACATCTACCAAACTTTTAAATGTCTCCAAAAACCTGTACCTAATTTATTTGACATTAATACAATAAATTAAAACAAAATTAATACATTTAAATGAAACAAAATGTTTCATTGTGAGGCCGTGGTCAGGCCTTCAAATTTATATTGATATTATGAATTATTTAATGGCTTTTTAAAATTGACAATATTAGAGAGTAGTTAGGGATGATCTTGTACTAGTGCAGTATGGATACACAAAAGTCTAAGCTAATAGTGAAAAATATGAATAAAACACAACATTAAAATACCCAAAGAGAAAGAAAATATTTAAATCCCTTAAAATATGACCTACTCATAAATATGATTGTATATATAGTTGTTTAGACGGCTGTGTTAATAGAATGAAATGTATTTAGACTTTCATCCTATCAATCCATCTTAAATTTACCAACTGATGTTTTCGTTGTTTTTATTAATAAAACAATCATGCCCCGTAAAACTACCATCTGTGAACTTGAAATGTTCGACGTCTGTGGCTGTATAACGATGTAGTAGGCTACAATAACATGCAATGCTTAGCCTACTAGAGTGGCTCTATAGGCCCTGCTACATGACATGGCCTACATAGGAGGAAAAGGTGCCGATGCAACAAGTCCCCCATTCACTCCAAGCTTTTTGTCCAGCCGCTTTCCAGCGGCTCCCAACACAGCCGCAAAACAATTTAAACGTACTGTATAAGAACAGGTAGGTAATTTCCGAGGCCTATGTTTGACAAATGTGTTGATTTTGTAATAGATTATCGTATAGGCCTGCACAATACGGCGAAAGATATAACTGTTTGAAAACAGGACGGAGGTTTTGGGTGTTGGGTATGGGGATGACTGGAGAGTGAAAGCGACATCACTCTCAGAACCAACGAGAAGCTTGGTAGGACTGCCGAACATATTAGAAATTGGTAGGCTATATCTACCCATCTCTGTTATTATTTCAGTAAAATGTTTCGTTTGCCGTTTTAATAAGTAGCATACCCCGGTTCGAAACAAATGTATAGTCCGGGGCTAAGCGCAGGCTGGGAAACTCCTCGGGAACTTACCTTGATTCAAAAGCCTCTTTATGATATAATCCGCACAGTTTCTCGTCGGATTTTGAACGTTACAGCAACGGGGAGATTCCCACTCACTCATACAGGTTTTGTTGTTTACCGATCCGGCGGGCCGTGCGCGTAAATTCGCCTCGTATCTTCAGGGATGCGAAATATGCGCGGAATGAGAGCAGGAATGGGAGCAGGAATGAAATGAACGCAAAGATTGAGTTAGCGGGGCGGGGTGAGAGAGTGGCGTCACTCCATGTAGTGAGAAGGAAGAATGGGTGGAAAAAAGAGGGGGGAAGGGGACGGACTGTATGGGCTGCGTTCAACAAAAGAACAGTGGTGCGCCCAAACTCCATTCAAATAAATAATGGGCAAAGAGCATATAGAGCAAGACTACATGAGACTAATCAAATAATCAAATCCGTTTTCCACCTTAGAATGAATCACAAGCCTGTCAGCGATGTGAAATTATAGTTAGACTGACCAAACAATCCAACACTAGAATTATACAACCTATTTAAGGACAAGACAAGTATATCAAACTTTGTACTTTGAAGGGGAATTGTAAAGTGATCAACACAGTTCCCTAACCAGAAGATCATTGTCTTTGTCTGAGGCCTTTGAAAGCAGCGGGCAGCGCCTCTGCCTCATAAAGGAGTTGTTGTTTACTACTAAGCTCTACCCATCTTAGGTTTCACCCCTGAGGCTGTGCCGGACTGTCATCTCCCCACAGGGAGGGGCCTTGACATAAAACAAACACAGATATCTCAGGGTCACAACCTGAACCATCTACTGCAATCTGACACCCCACCAGGCCGTCCACTAGCATTCCACACTGCCTGTGTCTGTGTGGCAATGAGTGATAGATGACACGCAGGAAAGCAGAGGAACATTCAGACAGACTAACGATTCTTGCATTTTTTTTCTTGTGTGTACAAAACACAAAAGTGCAAGTTGCCGGGTCACAGATGCCATGGGTTGTGCAGAAAAGCTTTTCATATTTCTCTTTAGTGGGTGCATTTGTGTGTCGGAATTAGTGTCCAGATGACCTGATGCTGTACGCATCTCTGTCCCAAAGATGCCTATATCACTCACGCACTTCAAATGTACAAAACTAGATAGATTCCAATATTGTATTTTATACTGGAACCTCTTTGGATAATTGGATTACAATGGAATGCACAGTAATAATAGACTAAGGACAAAGCACACCTTAATGTAATGTAATAACAAGCATGGCAAATGGATGAAGTGTGACTGTGTGAATGCAAGACACTAACAAGAGTGTATAATCTTGAGAATTGTCAGTACCTCATGTTGGTCCGGCCCCATGAGGAGAATAACTTCAAGTACACCTGTGATTGCAATCACTGGGAATAATATTTATTACAACACAAATAAAGGCATTTCAAAATAACTCAAAGTAAACCATAATAGTTGTTTTGAGCTGTTGGCTTAAACCCTAACCTCCCTTTAATTTCCCAGCAAGCTCATAGACGCCACCCAAACCGACACTTATATTCTGTCTCTGTCAGAATAATGGTCAGGAGGTCAAAAAGGCATGCCTGTCAGATTAATACTGCTGCTAATCTAAAATGCCTGTTAGAGTAAGACTGCTGCTGTTGACCTTGACCAGTTCTAATGCATGGCCACTGGTGTTTATCCCCGGACACTGCACTGCCCACTGTCCTAATTACAATAGTTAGGATGGGTCAAATGATCCCCAGAGGGGGCCTTTAGCATACAGTATACACATTTTTGCTTGTTTGGCTAAATTGTGATTATGTGTGCTGCTAAGACACAATGCCCTTCTGTACAAACGATCTATGTTTAAAGTTATAAAGTGTAGAAACATAACTTTGAAGGGCAACTGTAAATTCACTAAAACACATTGTTTACAACTAAGGTTAGAAATCGTTATCCTAACTGTCCATTTTGTAGAAGTTTTAGGAGGTAGGAGTTAGTGAGAAATAATGACCTTGGGAGTCTTGAGTCGGTCCTTAATGTAATATAAACGTATTCATTGTAAACGGGTGTGCAAAATATAAACACACAGAGCTAGAATGTGGGAATGGTCTTTGTAAGATACTGTACACTGTATCTATCTATAGTATATCTATAGAGCTTTAGATATACTGTACACACATACACATACACAGTATACGGGCTTACATATACAGTACATACATGTAACTCAATATGTGTTACATCGAGTGAAATTCCGGGAGGCATGGCCATTCAACCTTTTGCCTGGCACACTCCCCTCTTTCTACACACTATCTGTCTATTTAGCCATCCACTATATCTCACAATGGAGCATGAGTAGCGCTGCAATAAACACCAAGGCAAGGGATGGATTGTGCCAGTGGAACACATGGCCTAAGGCACACCGAACCTCCTCTCCCTTTGTGTTTTTAAATGCTCTATTTCGAGGAAAGGGGAGCAAACCAGTCTTCTTTTGTATTTGTGACATTTATCTGAAACTCGGCAAGAGAAACGGGCTCAGACAGAGCAGGCAGCTGTGGCGGGGCAGAGGTAAGGCCACAGTGTCCAGAAACGCTATCGATCAAAGCGCCTGGGAGAGAAAACGACAGCAGGAACAGTTCTCCTCCTACATGTCAGAGTAGGAGCGGATCAGTTTTCTCTTCTGGTCAGGGTGAATGGGGCCCGCCGGCACTCATACATCACAGCAGAGAAGAAATGAAGAGTGTGTTTAAACACACACTTTTGTTAACGGTAACCAGTGTATCAATACAACATAGCTGGAATGTTACTTTTGATGCACTTGACACTTGTGCTTATGCTTCCATGTCAATCAAATACAACTCCTTCAAGTTTAACATGAGTGGACTGTTAATCACATAACCCATAAAGGTTTGAGAAAAAGTCTCCTAAGGGGATGTTGAGCCAGTAGATCTACTTATACAAAGTATATTTGTCATTATAATGATCAATGAGCTCTCACTGTGTGAGCATTTCATTAGAGAACACACTCATGCACACACACACACACAAATCTTGCGTTCTTAAAATGAAATAGCTTAACTTGCATTGTGGCATGGTGGTGGATGAAAGCCATCACCGTGCATTAAAGGCCGAAACCAACAAGATTAGGAAGCAACTAGGAATAGAGACATTCTAATAGACAAACAAACATTCACACACTTACGACAAGGAAGGTTTAGTGCTCTGCTAGGAAACATTAGCTTTGTTGAGTGCAACAAACCATTACTAGACTACTCAGCAGAGCCCTTTTTTAAACACAACTTTAATATATTAATGGCATTCTTATTGATTCTAGCAAGGACATTCTCTTTCCCCCAAAGAGAGGTCAGTGCCCAGTGGCACATTGCCAATAATCTCCGATTTGTTGGATTATTTATGACATTTTGAATATGCGTCGGAAACTTCCAACCTAAATAATATGGATTTTATTTTACTACTGTGCAATGATACTGCAAAACTATAAATGTTTTGGCTCCACCCCTACCTCTTCTTCCCTCCCTCAGTTGGTATCATTATTATTGTATATTTATAGCTGCCCAATGTCCAGCAGTGTAAGGGTGTACCTTGTGTTCAGGGCAGAGGGACAGCTACTATACCAACCCCATAAAAGTCGTCTGTTGTTCCATTACTGTGGTGTACTAAATCAGAGGAATGTGTCTGCGTCTCCCCATGTAACGTCCATCCAGAACGACAATGTAACAATAATACAATAACAATACTGTCATGGGGTAATAACTGCTGCAGCTCAATCGCTCCCTGGGCGAGGCAGCAGAGAGGGAAACAGTTCTAACGTGATTTCGCCTCCCACAGGATCTGTTGTAGATGACATGGGAGCATCTGGCTGGGTCCTGTTACGCAGGTGAAGCTGGTCAATGTATACAATACACAGCTCTTCCTCTATCTATCTACTCTATGTAGTCTCTGCCTCTTTCACACACATAAGGGTCAGCAACCAAAGTGTGTTTTTCCTAATTCACAGAATCACACACACATAATACATAGATCTCTGTCAGACACGTAAATAGAAAGTAAATTGTGAAGTTCTGCAGGTTCACCTACCAAAAAATAATTCTACATTGTATTTCATATTTAGGAAACTCACAAATGTTTGTCTTGCTCGCTCTCACACTCAGCGATGTTCCCTGGCAGATTCAATACTGGCCTTGTGATGGTGCAGTCTTTGAAATACGATGCTACAGCCCCCTTACATTTTAGGCAATTAGTACACAAACACACACACACACACACACAAAATGACAAGCTTCGGATAAGGCAAATTAAACCAGCATCTTTTTTTTCCCCCCGACACATTTGTCCTTGCAATAAAGAAATGTACAGCTAACAAAATAATGATATTCGGAAGGTTTTCTATTATCGAATACGTGAAAAATAAAAACCTTTCATCAACTGCATTTGCTCTCATAACTAATGGAGGACATGTTGGGGTCAGTGAAAATTCCTAATGCTTTTTCACAACCGAATCCAACATCTGAATTCAAAAAACAGCTGCACTGCACAGCGTGGACTGGAAGTTCACCTTTCTTTCTAAAGAGGGCATGATATAAAAAAGCCTGATCGTAATTATGATGGCTGAAAGGTATTCTTCTCAGTTGAGTCCTCTGAGGGAGGAGAAAAATGCAATGAGCATCACATCTGGAGACTAAATGTTTTTTATTGAATAATACACACAGAGGTCTGAGATGACCTTTACAGATACATGACATACAATATGGACAGCTTAATACAAAGAGCAAACAGTTTTAGTACAAAATAGTTGGTTTCCAAGAACAACCAATATAGTCATTTATTTCATTTGTGCACACAGCACGTCAAAACTAAAACGTCAGCAAGTCAAAACTATGGTAATAGGACCTGAAAGACAACAATTCCAGAGATAGAGTCTATATTGTATTGTTACACTCTGGGGTATAAAAATGCTACTGTAATGAATTTGAACGAGTACGTTGAACACAACTCCTTGATGAATGATGGCGCTCCTGGACACCAGTCCAATGCACTGTAAGCTTCTGGGCCAATAACACTGACACTGAGTTTGTACAAAGGCAACTGTGTAAAATGTTAACACATTTTATGCTTTGCATTCAATATTTCCTCTTGGACAGGACTTTGGTTTGACAGTCAGAAAGATTTCCTACATGTGTAAAAATAATGACGAGAGAGCAATTGCAGTGTGAGTTTAAATAAAAGTTACTTAGTTAAAAGAAAAATGTGAATGCGTTTTGCAAAGGAAACAATAGCAAGAACAAGTGTATCCAAATCAGATCACAATAAATACATTTTCCATTATTAAAAAGTATCTCTGATCTTCAACACCTTCACAATTACACTTTAGTGTGACAGTTATATTTGCATCTTACTGCAACCAATTAGAATAAAAAAGAATTAATGAATTTAATTTAAACTCACTAAAATGTAGCATACTACTCAATTTGAAAATGGTGTGCAAAATAATAAGGAAATGTCTATTACGTACGTATCAAATAGTCCAATTTTACGTTTAGACAAAATATATTGGAAATGTACATTTGCGGTGCATATAAAATATCTTAAAAATACACATACATTTTAGAGATAACTGCATGATAATTTAATCAACGGGTATCCGTTTTGTGAAGCATGCATTTATCTAAAGGTTTAAATATTATGAAGGGGAGATATAGTTTAGTATGTGGTCCATCTTGTAATGTGATTCACCTTGCAACGTGGGCCTTTTACTCCACATTCCTGTACCTGGTGAAGAGGTTGTACAGCACACGGAGGGTCGACTTCAAGTCACAGTTCACTATATCTGGAATACAGAATGACATTGACATTAGTCGTGCGAGTGCTGAGAGGTCTGCAATATGTTCTATTTAGCCACTTATCCACTTGTAGGCCTACAGGTTGCATTAGGGTGCCATATTCTAACCCTTTCTTTAGGATTAAGACCCTGTATTCACTACGACCTGTCTTAGCCTTAGCAAGCATGTCTTAGTGGTACTTAAAGGTTGTGGTAAGTGCTGGAGCTATAGCACAACGTGGCTAAAAGTTTTTTTTTCTCCATCCTCCAGTGTTTTCCACTGTGTCTCATCTGACGCTGGTCAAAGTCTCATAAACTGACATGAGATACATTTCGTTGAGGAATCTTGTGAAACCATATTACCAGGATCCGACCAGCTTTGTATGGATGCATTTCAAATAGGTTTCTGAGAAACAATAGAACCCAATGGTGTTTATGGAAAAAAAATCAACAAACGAACATTACATAAAATATAATCATTTTTAGATATTGGTAAGGAAGGAAGCTATACAATCAAGGGATTGACAAGATCAATTCAACAGTAAGTAAGTAAATAAGTGTGTGTGTTTAATCAGACAATCCAGATCATGACTTTCATCGTCTCTTCCTCCGCTCTACTCTCATACAAATACCATAAGAGATGAAGAATTAACCAAATCCTACCCTCAGGCCTGGGCTTGGGTCTTTCCAGGCCTCCGTCCTGCATCAGCTCAAATGAGAAGGATACATTGTGGACCTGCGGGGGGACAGACAGACCAGGCCATTGGACTCTGTGAGCGTTGAGCACATTAGCAAACAATCGTGTGCACTGATGCAGGTGCACACACAATATTAACATGTTTGTACACAAGACTACATGGATATACACATGCAAACAGCATTACTAGCTACAGTAAATGTGCATAGCCACATTCACAAACACAGTTTGGAAAGTCTAATTTAACATAAAACGGATATAAGCGTATGGGTACACGCCCAGCTCCACAGTGATAAGAGAATGTGGAAATGAGTCGATAAAGCCCACAATACACTCAATCCTCCTACCAAAGCTTCCTATGTGGGCAAACACACCGCAGCTCTGTTCTGTAAGGCCATAAGGCTTCAGCAGCTGCGCAAACACCCCACCCCACCCCACCCCCACATTTATCAATGGTTTCATATCACGGCTGAATTCTCGTATCTCCAATGTAGCGTTACTGTAATTGATGGAAGACCATGCAACTTGTGTGGGACATTTAAGGACTATTGTCATGGAGTCAAAACACAGGTCTGAGACTTACTGTAGCATGTACACAGCATGCACTGAGTAAGTACAATACAATGTGAAGATGCAAATGTTATTCTCCTGCTAAATAAAAGTTAAATTAAATACATTTAAAAAAGGGATTACTCTTAGAATATTTAAAACATATAGTCCTCCATTTACTCTAATTCAGTGCAGCAACATCAGTCGGCTTGCAAGCTCATGATAAAAACCAATCAAATCAAATAATAATAAAAAATAAAAACCTAAAAAACAACAACATAACACTACTTGGGATTAGAGTTTTAGCTGTATATTGTCAACCTGAACAAAATTCACAGCTGAAGAGAAGGCGTCACGTTTAAGTTGATATTATACAGTATTGCCATTTTTATTTCAATTGTATGTTCTCTATTGGTACCCTGCTGGAGTGCAGCAGCTCAGTGCAGAGAAGTGAATGCATCACTGGAACTGTGGCGGCCCGTGTTTTTGTGGCCGTGCCACGGCGAGGACGACTGTTGTTAAAACATGAAGTGAGCTAGTCAGAGAGAGGATAAAGCAGCGCAAGGAAAGAAAGAGGAGGCCAAAATAGAGGCGAAATAGCTCCCCATTTCCACTGATGTTCTCAGTACAAATGTGTGCTTGGCCTACTTTAAAGTTTATTACATTATAGTAGTTGAGTGGGCTTCATATATATATATATATATATGTATAATATATGAAAAAGTAGGAATGATACTGGAGTAGACATCTATTAAATGGAGGTATCAAACCACTGTAGGGCTGCTTACACACGCACGCACGCACACACACTTGCATAGAGCGAAGAAGCTAAGCCCCCTAGCCACTCCACTGTTTTCCTGTGCAATAGGAGATTACAGATGCTGTTGGCTTGTTGCCTTTTGTTCCATGCCAGGAGAGTGTGTGTTTTGAGTGTGTGTGTGTGTGTGTGTGTGTGTGTGTGTGCGTGTGCATGTGCAAGTGCAACCGTGAGCATTGTAGCACTGATGCCCGTTCTGTTCCACAGCTTGGCGGGGGCTGCTGGCCAGGACCCAAACACAAGAGCTACTATGGCTTCCCTGCAGATCGCCTGCTCAGAGGAGCGTAGCACCACAGGGGCCGATGGAGCGAAGGGATGGCTGTGCACGGAATGAACTCTGGGGACAAAGGCTGGTATATTTACCCAGCCACTCAGGAGGACCAGGCCCGTCAGAAATGGAGTGTGCATTACAGCAACGCGTCCTAACGTGATAGTGAACTGAGCTGTAGTCCACACGTCGACGTGCAAGATTACATATTCTTTTGGGCTGCTGTATTTAATAGAGTAAAGGGTTCCATTGTGTCTAAAAACAAACAAACACTTACTGCGTCTACAAAGCGTTTTCTGGTATTAGCTTATCGTAAGTGTATTTTTTGTTTGGTTCTTTGGTACAACAATGAAACACTTTAAAATATGCCTAGAAATCACACAAGGTTATATTGTAGTTATCTGTAGTTGCTATGGATTGTACCTTTTGGTCGAAGTTCTCGGGCGTGAGAAAGAAGTTGTACAGTGGGACAAAGTATCCCTCCAACAGCCCCATCAGCAACACCAGGTACACGCCGTCTGCAAACTGAACAGCAGTCAGTCAGTAGCCTGTTGTAGGCTGCATGCACAGCAGAACAATGTCATTAGTGCTGTCATTAAAAGGACAGACTGGCCCATTTGTCTTCTGCTGAATGTCCCTTGACATACAGGAAAACACAATACTATTTACAGCATTTAGCAAACGACTTACATAAGTACATTTGTCAATAGCTGAATAGGTCACACACCAGTAATTGTAAGCAAATAACATTCCTGTTAGAATAACGACCGCAGCATGTAATCAGGGCTAACATAACTATACATTTTACAACATACATTACCAATATCATTCATTCCTCAAAGTAATTGCTAACAGCCTAAATACCAGAAAAGTGCTTACTTTTCTAAAAGCTGATCTGACAGAGCAGGAAAGAGAAGGATTTTTTCTTTTTTTTAGATAAAAGATAGATCAATAATTATCATCATAGAGAACTTTAGTTAGCTCAGTACTATTGTATTTAAAAAATTTAAAGGTATTAATATATTTGAGTATATTTGCGTGTTACCTGTGTGTCCAGTTCAGACACCTCCAGGTTGAGCTTATTCAGGTGTTTATTCACAAATGTGATGAGGGTCTGAGGAGAGGCGAATACTATTACTCACACAGATGAATGCACACAATGTCATACATGCTGTAGTGATACGTGTCCATCATGTAATCATGATGGACAGGATGGAGAGAGAGAGAGAGAGGGAGAGAGAGAGAGACTACCTTTTTGACAACGTTCAGCTTATCTGGTGCATGGTCAAACAGGGTATCAAAAGCATCACGCTCTGTAGAGAACAAAACACAGAGACCAAGATTGCCAATCGAAAAAGAAACACAGAAAAGAGGGAGCTAAATTCAGAAATTATGCTCTCCTATACCAGAACTTACCATGTCTTCCGGAGAAAGCCCTGAGAAACGAGTGTAAAGAAATAAGAAGATACAAAAGAGGGGAAGAAAAGGAGATAGTAAATGAGTCAAATGCATACAAATAGAGGCTTTGTAATAATTGACAATTTCACACCCGCAACAAACACTGAAACCTTATGAAATAATCAAAGCAACGCTTCCAAGTCAACCACAGAGGAATGTCGAGAATGAAAGGATTTCTTCAAAGGAATGACGACTGACAATGGATTTACCCTGGGTCTCATCAGTTCATTAACAACATGCAGAGATGTACCTAGGGTATTTCCAGACCAGAAACAATAGGCCTACCTAGGGTATCATCACAGCGAACCTAGCAGTCGCCACATTGCTATAATCTCAAGAACAGACAGACTGCTGGGTGTTGATACAATGAATAAAGATGGGCCATCAGTGCAGGCAGTCCTGTCCATTATTACAATGTTAGCTCAAGCTTGACACACTCATGTCTTTGGCTGCCTATAAAAAAAAAGATCTCAATCATTTTAACTGTTAAATGCAGCCGTTGTAATAGTTAATCTGTCATGTCATGCCGGTATGTATCTCTGTATGTCCCTTAATATTTGCGTGTGCTTCCTACTGTATTCTATCTTATTTTAATGTGCTATTCTGCTTGTAATGTCTTTTAACTGGGTTTCAATTATGGCCAGGTCTCCCTTGTAAAATAGATTCTGTGTCAAATGGACTTTGCTGGCAAAGAAAAGGTAAAAGAAAAGGTAAAATAATACTTTGCAAGAGGTTATTGCTATGTGAGGGGGGGGGGGTGGTGCTTGTGGCCGGATGTCCCTGAGGAAGAGATATCGCAATGGGCAGGCCAGACAAGGAATGGCAAGGGCTGTGTGTGTGAGACACGTTCATGGTTTAATCTGTGATGGCAGTAGCAGGCAGGCCTGGGCAGTGGTCCTGGTAGTGTGGTAATAACAGGGTTTCCACTGTGGCCGTGTGTGTGTCAAGCATTAAAAGAGACAGTTTTTTATTCCCTTGACCGATTGGTTTGAAATAAATGTCATTGATTGTTATGATTTGAAATCCTTTAGTGGTAAATATTTAATTATAGTTTCACTTAGAATTATAAAATAGCGGCGTTGGCATTACGCTTGCTTTTGATTTGGTACACCGTCGATTATATGATGAATGTTAATTTATACTGGGTCGGTCGCTGTAGGAGAAGCTAACACTTCCCCAGAGAAAGGTTGATTCACGTTCATATTTACCCACCATTAACATCACAGCTAAATATAAAACAAGAATAGATGTCCATAATCTGGAACTATCCCTTTAAAAGTGAATCTAGCTACCGTGACAACATGAGCATGTGCTGGCTAGCTTTTATCTCCCCAGCTGCTGCTGTCAGCCTGCAGGCTTGCCTCAAAGTGAGTGGTATGTGTGTGTGCGTGCCTGTGTGCTCGTGCACGTACGTGTTAAATTGTCTAATTCTTCAGCCCAGGGTGCCATTACATCTCGTCTTCAGATACAATGGCCATTTGTCACAATATTTAAAACTAAATAAATAGTATGATGGAGTACAATTAAGATTACAGCTGCATATGGTAACTTTTTTTATTGTAATATATGAACTATTAACTGCTTGCAATTAGTCTTCCCAACAATATTATATTTGACGCCTTGGATTTGCGGGCACAACTCATATTTCCCGCTAGTGTACCACCCGTGGCAGGAAATAAAACAAATGCTCTCTGCCTCACAGACATTGACTAAGCCTTAAAGGATTTCTGCAACTGCAGCAGGGAAAACAATTTAAAAGGTCAGCTGAAAGTCAAAAGAATATGGCAGATTTCACGACCAAGCTGCGCCACCGATATGCCATGATATCCTATGCAGCTTTAAATACAGGTAGGATATTCAATTCATTGAATGTCCACCTGAGTGACAGAAAGTTCCTACTTCATTTATTATTGCATTCGTTGAAAGTCACCTCGGGATAGAACACAGGCTTTAAAGATTCTGTTCAATTGCCTGTTTATGCGAAAAGTAATATTTTCACAGCTATCTGTCACTATACTGGAGACTTAAAGAGAAAAACACACATACCTAAGTGCTATTTGGCTAAAATTATGTGACACTTAAAAACACTTTACAGGAAAGTCTGAAGTGTCATGCAATTTTTGTGCTATTATCAACAGTATGTTACCTTGAGCCAGTTCATTCCAAAATGCTGAATGGCAACCAGACATGACAGACATGATCAACTTACTCTGTGTTGCCAGTGATTTCCTCTTGAATTTGTCTGGACTGGAGGATCCCCTCTCGTTTCTAAAACAGAGCAGGGAAGAAGCTTATTAAAGATTAAAACTTAGACTGAAATGAACAGAATCTGTTTGCAAAGTTTGTTGAAATATTGTTTGTTTTACGAGTCTACAAGTGTTCCACTTGCCTGAGCTAAAGGCAGAAATAAATGTCTGGCAGGCCACCAGATAGTGTTTGTTTGCACTAGGAATCACTCACACTGCAGAAACTCCTATATACCCTCGGCCCACTAAGAGTTAGCTTAAGAAAGGTGGGGCATAACGCAAGTACATTATCTAGCAACCGATCCTAGATGCTGCAGGGCGTGCTTTGTTGTACGTCCTTAGATTTCATGGCTGTTGACCCTGTAACCGCGAGGTGCAATTTTACACAGTGGTCCTTTAGTATGTGGTTAACTCCTTTTGCGTAATGCAAACTTGGTGGGATATTCACAAACACAAAGAGAGAACACACACACACACACACACACACACACAAAGTTTCTATCTATGGCACTGGAAGCCCTCTGAAAACAGTGTCCTAATGACTGACCTGGACGACCACTACTTGAATGGAGACGTGATCTGGCAATCTGATTGGTGCCCTGAAGTGTTGAGACAGCGCCACCAGCAGGTGGAGGATGGCAACTATGCTCTTTGCATGGACGGCTAACGTGTGGGGGAGAGAACAATAGTCAAACAGAAAACAAATAAAGGACGGACAAAAAAGAGCATCAATAGTTCAGAGGTAGTAGAATATTTCACACCAGAGCTTTTCCATTTACTAAGGTACTCTGAAATACATAAAGAGAGATGCCATGGCTTACATTCATTCTTGATAAAATCACAGTTATTGTACAATGTTAAAAGATCTTGCCTTACCAGAAGCTGAAAGGCTGCATACACCTTCTCTCAGAAAAATACTTATGTTTTGTATGTTTTACAAAAAGGGCCAGGGTTAGGGTTAGTGATAGTGACTCTTGTCTCTGTGCTGCAAAAACCAAGTAAAAAAGGCAGGTGCATGTAGCACAACATAAAGGGCTTATTCAGGCAGACGCACAGAATTATACGCCTTTAGTGATCCCAACCATCCACAGGAGCAAAAAGGATTTAAATACACAAAACAGCCTGGATCAATTAAGTGGCCGAAGCAAGGTTTTGATTGTGCCCCGTGGCAGTGGTAAATTACAGAGAGCTAGCTAAAAGCCTCCAGAAGCCTATTAGATCTCCAATGGATAAGGGAATCCAAACAGGTTACATCAAGAATGAGTAGCATAGTAGGATTTTGGAGAGAAAAAAAAAAAAAAAACACGGTAGCAAATAGAAGTGGATTGATTAGAGAGGCAGTAAAATCAATAACATTTCATGTAATTCAACGCACTCTACTGGTTCTTTTAGACATTCCACTAATGCAGTTAAAAAAAAAAAAGACAAGCTTTTACCTGAGGTGAATTTAAGCAGTTCATTTTCTTTACTTTGGTTCTAATAGAAAATGTCATCTGGTACAGGCTTTGTGTAGCGCACATCTCTCACAAAATCAATTGTGTTCATTACAGTGAAGCCTCTCTCCATGTCTACACTCACTATATCTACAATCTTGTCCTTTTTTCCTCCTCCCTCATAGATGTGCTCTCTGCCCTACCACCCTAATAAGCAACCCTAAGCTGGTTTAGTGTATGGTGGTATGGCTGGTTGAAGAAAATACAAAAGTACTTTCTAAACTTGTTGTTTAAAGGCCCAGTCATTCCAGTCATGTAGAGTTTTTTCTTTTAAGCTGAACATTCAGTTTTAAGTTTTAGTTTAAACATGCTCTAGCTTGACTATATGACTGGGAGTGGGAGTATAGGTCACAGACAGTTGGTTACAATTCAAAAAACGCCTGTCATTACACAATGACAGATCATGTCAGACACATTTCAAAATGAGTCCAGCTCTTTCAGGTCCCTTTAGACTACAAAGCTGGAAAAACATGAATATTTTGATAGGGGACCTTTAAAATATAAAATATTAGAATAGTAAAATAAAGAATATTCAATTATTAAGAATTTGAATATTTAGTATATAGTATTAGCGTCATCAGTTCCCTTACAATCCACATTCCAGCGAATGCTCCGGGTGGAGAGCTTCAATGACTCGTTGATGCGTTCCAGAACAGTCTGGAGCTTCTGTTTCTGGGCTATCTCTGACTGGGTCACCTCCGCCACGTTCAGCTTCTCTCCCTCCAGCTTTTCTGAGAACCAGATACAGATGGACACAGGGAAAAACAAAGACACATGCGAACTCAATGCGAACACTGAACATGATAGCTTTCTAAAAATGTGACATTTCCTAAGCTAAGTGAATAAGTAAGTAAGCAAGCTATGAGAATATCAGAATCTTTATTTTGAAGACAAGACTGAAAGCTTTTTAAAATCTGTCTTTATTTATCCGCTCTGCGGTACAATATAGTACATTAAAAAGGTATACTAATGGGCTTTTCTTAATATACATTTAATTGTGTTATTAGTTTAGTTCAGCTTCTCACCAAACAGTTTCTGCAGGACCTGTCCGTCGTACAAATCTTCAGCCAGGTCTTTAACAATGATCCTCTCTCCCACCAGAACATCATTTATCCAGTCGATCAGCACCTGCATGGGTAGAATAACAATGAAATGTATGAAACAAATCGATAGCACTGCTACAAATTCGGTCATATTAATTCAACATACTTGAAAATTAGATTACACTTTATTAAAATGGCAGTAACTGAATCAAAAGGAAGACATTGTAATGGGCTGCATAACTGCTAAACCATTTTTAAAATAAGAGGCATGGGTCTGCAATTTGTTCATTATTTTATTAATGGTTCAGTATGTTTTGATATTTTCACTGTATAATTGTAAAATGTTTTATATTACAACATTGAATGATGTATTTTAACATCAAAGCAAATGACCTTCATGAGTTCCTGTAATTTGCGGTCGTTCTTGGAGTTGGGGTCGACCATTGTACGAACTTCATTCTCTTCTAATGGGGTGGAAGAAATTAAGTACAGAGAGTTAATAATAATTAAAAGACCAAGACTGAAAGAAAACTCACTTGACACTCATACTTTAGTGTCTTGTGCTAGGTCGCTATTTTAGCATAAATATTTATTTATAAATAAAGCCCAGGTTCAGATAATGGAAGTACCGACTGTGTATACTGCATGCAATAATTAGTTTCCCTAAGTGTTTGAAGTGTTACTTCAAACCAGCTCATATACTACATGGGGAAAATAACTATCCAGTACTTGTATCTTCTCAACCTCTGGACCGGGTCTGTGGTTCTTTACCTAGCATGGTGTCCTCAGGGTCCAGCTCATAGTGGGAGGGGCTGAGGGGGAGGTTGATGGCATTCATCCCCTCTTCCTGAAGCTCAGACACTAGAAGTGTGAAGGAAGAAAGACTCAAGGTCATGACCAATTATTTCAATGGCCTTTAATCCATTCCAGCTTGATGACTGGTACAGCATCTAAGCTGTAGTGGGGATGATTATTTTTTCATGTTGACTTGATTCCTTAAAAACACGCAAATCTGTTGTGATATCAGACAAGAGACAAAGCCTCAGCATGCTGTTCTTCTCAGTGTGGGATACCTGAGGAGTCTTCGTTATTAACGAGCTGTGCGTGTGTGTGTGTGTGTATACAGTAAAATGGAGCATGGCGTAAACATCCTGCACTTTTCTTATTAGCTCCCAGGGCAGGCTCTCAATCAACACCATCCACAAGTGCACGTGTTTGGACACACACATTCACACACACAGAATCACAGAGGTGTATGAGAATACTCTGACAGAGTGATATGCGTCTCTTTTTCTTCTATAACAAGATCATCTGACAACATGAAGACCACTAGCTGGGCCTGTTATATCCAATATCCCGTCCAACCCTGGGCTATGACGACTCCCATTGCCTTGTGTTCTAATCTTAAATTGGTTAAATATTTCACATAGGACCCCCCTCCTTTGTACAGTGATGTAGTCTGCAGTGTGGTGGCGAAGATACAAAACCTATAGGCCTGCAAATATTGCAGTGTTTAGAGTTTAGTAAGAGTGTTGTGATTCTCAGTAAAAAAAAAAAAAAAAAAAAAGGTAACCAGCTGCTTGAATATTGTGTTGTATCAATCATTTAGAATCAAAAGTACTCTAAAGTGCATGTTGAACACAAAACAATTATAAGCAATGGGTTACATTTCTGCTGTTGCCTGCAGGATGTTAGGGGATACGTAATCATGAATAAATGACATTTCTTGACAACACCTTGTTCAGACTTCTAACATAGAAATAGATTTAAAAGAGCACAACACAAGTCGTCACCCCAGTTCTACACCGGACTTGAAACGAATCGCCACTTTTGCGTCGCTGCCAACGATAACCTCACCACACACTCTGTACTGCAGCATGCCTGTGTGTGTGTGTGTGAGAGAGAGAGAGAGACAGGAAAGCCAACTATGTAGTCACGTCCTACCTGGCGGGCAGAGCGCTCCACAGCCCATCTCTGTCTGTCTCTGTGTCTGTCCCCCAGCTTTGAGCATCCTCTCCTGGGCTAGCAGGACCAGCTATCTCCCCCCTCAACAGGCTGTCATAAGCCTAGCTGGGCTCTCACAAGTACATGGCTCTAGACTCCCTCCTATAGGACCCTGCGCTGGCGAGTGCAAGCTAACGCAATCTGTCAGACCTGATGAAGCATAATCCTCTCCTCCTGAATTGGCATCCATTCATCCACCTCTATTAACCTTCTCTTCACTCTCTTTCTCCCCTTCCCCCCAGCTCGCCACATTTTATAGCTCTCCTCTTCCTCTGTCCTTCCTGTTCATTTTCATTGTCCTCGCCTGTGTCTCAACACTATTTTATTCATTGGCGTGCGGAACTCTGGCCACGGCTGGGTATCCTCTCCCTCCCCCTGACAGAAGCAGGCGACATCATAAACGTCAGATACATAAATGTATTTAATGGTCGGCACAAGAAAGACCAAGCCCTGCATTTCCATCCTATGCAGTGCTGCGTGTGTGTGTGTGTGTGTGTGCGTGTGTATATAGAGGTTTGTAATAAAGGAGGCACCCTGTGTGGATTTAAAGTGATTGCATGTATGTATATGGTACGGACAAATGAAATATAGAATGGGGCTCAGCTGTGGAACCGATCCCTGAATGACACAAATGAATCCTCCGCATTGAATGGCGGTCCTCTCGTTCCACAATAAAACCTCAACTTTATCGCTGAATTGTTACATAACTCAAAACTAATATGAATCTAATCGGATGATAGTGGAAGAGGCAGGCAAACTAAACTGTCATAACAAAGAAACAACACAGATAGAGCATGGCCCTCCAAAGTGCTGAGCGGCAAGCACGCCTCACCCTACATAGCTCATAAGCTCACACCATTCTCTACAACTCCCCCTATAGCCACTACAGTTGCATTTCAAACATAAACAGTGAGCTGGGGCATATATTTGGAGTTCTGGGGGCACTATATCACACTTGAGGTGAATACCTTTAAGCAATACATGTGTAGACTCTCACTGTGTGTGTTATGAAAAGCAAGAAGGGTGGTGTTAAGGCAGCAGCTGTTGGCCCACTACTGCCTCAGACAGCCCAAGGAGGCTGTGTTTACTCACGTCTCATTCCTCAGTTATTACATTTGTAAGGGAGTCATACCCTACATGGATATACACACGGCCTGTAGTGTGTAGCCTATCTGTAACTGTAGGGACGCATCTCGCCTGAGATATTCTCCATTTAATGAGCGAGTGCAATTTTAGTTTAAAGTAGTCTATTATCAAAGTACGTACTGTTGTGTGTTAAAGACCCTAATAGTAAACCTAAGACATTGCAGACAGCATACAATTGTTTAGTATTTTCTTTTCTTAGACAAACATACAAAGATGGGACCATGAAATGACTAATAACTCGAAGACTTGATTTTCTTAGTTGTTTACCTTCTTTGGCCTTTTTCCTTCTTGCCAAAGTTCCACCAAGTTTTCCCAGGAACGAATCATCTTTCTTTCTGGAAGAAGGGGATTTTGGTGTCGAGGACGGCGACTTTGGAGAGGATGGCGACTTCTGCGGCGAGGAAGCCATCGATGTAGTTTACCGGATAGATACACAAAACTACTTGAGTTGTATCTTGTAATAAAACTTTGGATTCTGAAGTCACGAAATCACTGCCCACTCCCTAAAGCGGAAACGGAATTCCAGACATTTTCTACGAAGTTGGCTGGATGTGCCTGGCCCCTCCCCTCTGGAGGAGGGCTGAGAGCAAAGGGGAGCAAAGGACGGCAACTGGCTTCCCCGCTGAATTAAAAAAAATGCTCTAGATTTAACACAACAGGATGTTCAGTATAACAATTCTAAATATGGATTTGAGCGGAATTGGAATTAAACATCCAGAATTTACAGAGAACGAAAACACCCCCAACAGAACACACCATTAATATTATTCTACTACTACTGTATTCGCCTTTTTAGTCATTGCTCCATCACAATCCCCACATGCATTTCCATAATAGGCGTGTGTATGTATGCGAATATGAAGACACAAGAACTTATATTAATTATACATCATTTTTATTAGAGAAAACTCATGTTTTTCATAAAACACATTTTGCAGCATTAAGCAATAGAACACGCACGCACACACACACACACACACCAGTATACAGTTAAATAATCCAATAACTTATTTCACTCAAAAGTAAATTAATCACACAGCATCTTCTTGAAAAATTACTAGCCTGATCAATGGAAAGCCAGTGTCACAGTTTGGCTCACAATTCAAAGTTAAACCAGGTAATATAAAGTGGAAAGCTTGGACGAGTCATCCACAGTAGTCAAAATAGATTGTCTTAAGGATCTTGCGCAGACTTATTTGAGTGTAAGCCAAGGCACAGCATCGATCACAGACTTTATGCAGCCACTGTCATTGTTTTCCTTATGGCAAGAACACATGTGAATGATAATTCTAACATCCTGTAGTCCTTTGAAAAGTGAGAAACCAACGCTGCATGCAAGCGACACGCAAAGCTCTACCAAGTGACTCAGTGCATCGTAAAAGCACTCCACTGGCCATGGTGACACAACAAACCTATTCATCATCACTGTGCAAAACTGTATCTTTGGGACGAGTTACATTGTTACATGTAAAATAATATGAACAATAATAAACACACCGTCATACTAATGCTATAGTACTCATGAGGCAGTGGTCAAAGGCAGTCCGAACTTGGTTTATTAGGTACAACTGTTCGGACAAGGAGAGATTATATACCTGACGAGAGGCTACATACATTGGAGCCAGGGATGAGATTAGAATCCCTCCTAGCCTTCAAGGGAATACATTAGTTATCCAGAGGAGAAGTCATTCGCTCCTCTTTCATTTTTCTCACGTCCAGACCTTGCCCACCAGCTCAGCCCTCCAGAAGAAAGTGAAACCTAAGCTTTTTCTCCTGCGCTGGGTGAACGCTACATTTCCTTGCAGATACCTTGAGGTAATCAGGACAAACGTTTAGACAAAATTTGTATTGAATGATCACAAGTACATAAAGACATACTAAGTAAGATTTTCACCCCAATCAACATCATCAAAATCAACACACCATGTCTGTGGACTGTCTTAAGATACTATCAGTTACATTTCCGCAGCTGTCCACCAATCAGTACTGCGGGGGTGGAGTCAAGACTGTGTTTGTTAGGATTCATAGCTCGAGTGCGTTTAGGAGGGTCAATCGTACTTAGTAAACCTTTAAATCTTCCTAAAAATAAAATGTTACAGTGCTTTGCCACCCTTCCACTCCTTTTTACTGCTTTTCCCCAGAGTTCTCCAAAGGCTTCTCGGAGCCCCAGGAGCCATCCTCCTGGGCCCAGTGGAACTGGTAGCCCCGTGACAGCAGCAGACCCTCCAGGTCCCTGTCCTCTGCCTTCTCCCTCAGCCTCTGCTCCTCCAGCACGGAGACCAGCACATCTCGCCTCTCCACCGTCTTCATGATCTCCGACAAGATGTCCTGCTCCACCTGCAACTCGGAGGCGCTCTTCTTCGTGTCTGGTGAGAACAGGGAACGGGGAAAAAAACATGAAAGATAAGGGTTAAAAAAGAAAACGGGACAGAAACATAAACAAACCGAATAAAGCCTGCAGTACATATTACTGTATATTACAGCCTAAATTGTGACCTAGTCTAAACATTTGACCTAGTAGGTAGGCTAAATCAATATTGAAAGGTGAGCCAAAGTCCTGCACTTATTTTCTGAGACACTGTACTACAAGTACTACATTACGTGAATAATATTGTTTGCGTCACTGACAAGTAACTGGCAACGTGCACTTACCGTCCACGGCCATCCTGCGTCGGAGGTCTTGCTGTAGTTGACTCTGGGTGTCCTCCAGCTCCAACTCTAGAGCGCTGAGACACACAGACACACATTAAACATAATAGGACATAGGGGTGGAAAAATAATCCTTCCATAACATCCACTCAATAGCAATGACAATACTGAGTGAGTGAAGGTTATCAAGTGGCGTGTCCTTGAGTCAAAAGTCGTTGTCTTTTATTATTGATAATAACATAGTATATATTGTGATTCATCTAAATAAACAAAACAGTCCAAATCACTTGCTCAGTTCTCCATTATATTTTTCTTGAAAGGTGCAGAGTCTTGAGATTCATTAAAAATAGGTACTTACTTTCATATTATACATAATTGTAGACTTATATCACTTCTCAAAGGGGATTTGTTTTCTTTTGGGGGGGAGGTATAAAGATTTAGATAAATAACTTTCTTTTAATCTAGTTTTATTCTTAGCTTTACCACTTTTTTTTTTTTCTTTTTAGGGGGTTGTGGTTCAGAGTGGCATGGCTATAAAGCCATGCCAGTCACTCTCACTGGGATGTAAAACAGCCTGACTTACAAGACCATGAGCTCGGACTCGTAGCGGGCCAGGCGTTTTTTCTCGAGGACTAGTTTAAACCACGACTGGTAGAGCTGGGCCTCCTCACTCTCGTCCGACTGGCTCTCTCCTTTTAGAGGAGAAGAGGAAGGACAGGCCAGGATAGAGGCAAGGCAAGAGGAAGGCAGGGATGTTAGCACAATAAACATGAATCCAATGTGAAAGGGGTTGAGGGATTCTATGGAATGATATTGTAGCATCACAATACAATGGCTCTTGTGTTTTACAATACCTGTCTCTCCTCTCAGAGCCTTTTCTAAAACCACTCCCCTCTCCTCCATGTCTCTCTGTTTCTCTCCCACCTCCTCCAGCTGTCTCTGGATCGCCTGGGCAGCATGAGCACGACATTCAAAACGTGGCATTTAGGGCATCTTCATGAAGGCCACGCGTTTCATTAACGCACTACCACAAGACACCCAACACCTCTGCAAGGCCTAAACTTAACAGTAACTATATCAGACGTGTATCTCCAGTACATTGAAATAATCAATTAGGGCAGCATTGAGCACTGAGCCTGGTAATTTAACATCTCAGACAGTTTCGATATTTGACATTTAAGCGATCATCTACTGACAGCCGTTATAGTGCAGGATGAACAGGATGAACATCGCCGTTTTTTTACAAGAACAGGTTTTGTCTGATTTAAGGATTGATTTTTTTTGTACCGGTGCTATAGTGGAGCCCGGGCAACATAAGACTGTAAATGTCCCATTATTGACGCTATTCATTTGATTGTGGTCAGAGGGGACCAGTGTAATTGGAAAACGCTGTCTGGGTACAACAACAACAAACAGGAATTAGCCTTAAGGTGAGCTTTAAAAAGGAGTGTTACCTGAGCTCTGTGGAGTCTCTTGAGTTGTTCTCTTTTAGCCTGCAAAGCCACCGTCTTCTCCTGCTTTCTTCTCCGTCTCTCCAAACACACCTGCAGCACAATTATGCACACAAATTACATTACTGTAAAGGGTACATACCTATATAGACACATATCCTGTATGTAGCGTTTGTTAATAAGCGGTGTGTCCAAACCTGCTGATTGGCTGACTGGTGCTCCTCCTCATCGTCACTAGAGGAAGAAGACTTTTCCAAGTTCTGTTGGCTGGAGGCTGGGGGGAAAAAAAGCACAAGTACATAAAAACAAAAGGGACAGGATAGTCTAGTGCTCTGGGAGTTCTACTGCCAATCGGTCATGGGTTCAAGCCCCGGAGTTGTTCTACCTGTAAGCATCCGTGAGCAAGATGCCTAACCCCTATCTGCTCCATGTAATTATGCAAATTTTAAGTCACTTTGGATAAAAGCGTCCGCTAAATGACCTAATGTATAGATCTCCAGCAAAACCTTGTACTCAAACGCTGATCACTACTTCGATGCAGACAAGCCATCATTGTGACATCTCACCTTTGTTTCTCAGGTTGGTGAGGATTGTTCTGATCTCGTTCTGACTGTCGTCCGCTCCCTCGCTCCCCGACGCCTCCCTCTTCCTCAACCGCAGGGAGGAGAAGTAGTTGACCTTCCGGCGAGGCAGGGTGGCCATGTCGTCGGAGAAGACCCCGCCCGAGCCTTGCCGACGGCCCAGCGACACCTGCTGCAACATGGAAGGAAGGTCCCTCCCGGACCCCCAGGGGCAAGTCCCCATCTCGGCCTTCTCCTCTCTTTGGCTTCTGGGGAACTCTGGGGGGGCGGAGCCAAACACAGAGCTGAGGGCGAACGCCCCTTCTGACATTGGCCTCTGCTTGGAGGCTCCTGTAGGTTTGGACCGCCTGAATAGTGAGGAGAGGGAGGATCTCAGTAAGGTCTTAAATACATACAGTAGGCGTCCAAAAAATGTATTAGTCTTCATGTATAATATTTCTGATCTGTCAGAGCTGGATTGAAGCCGAGCAGAGCTATGCTGCAACATTATATACGCAAAAGAAACAACCACTAAGAAGATGCCAGCCCACTAGGGTCTGTACACGGCCCCGACAGTTGTGAGAAGAGGTCTAGGAGGTTTTTGTGCTGTATTTTATATTAGTAATTAATAGTTTTATGTACTATGTAGATCTTGGTTGATGCTTAAGAACCGCAATTTCCTATTTACATTGTTTTTACAGGGCCTTTAAAAGCGCAGATGAGATTTAAAGCAGAAAAACATTTTAAGAAATTATAATAAAAATACTATGATCTCCAAGTATGATATACTGCATTTCCTAATTCCTACACTGATAATGCCACGTATACAGGGCCAATGATTTATCAAGAAAGGAAATTATGTAGGAGGTGTGGGTTTGTGTGCATGCACTATACCACTGTATTGCAGTATTACAGAAGACAGGGGCAGTGAAGCTGAACAAGATACACACATGGTGACAGCACTGCTGGGGTTAGTGGAACGGGCGGCCATCCTTAACGACCTCCTGATCACGTTGCCAATGATCTGCAAGGTAGAGGGCGCCGAGTCTGGGCTTTGACTGGGATCTGGTTCTCTGCCCTGAACCGAGTCCGTCTCTGTGTTTTCTAGTGCCGCCTCGGCCTGGACCTGCAAATGAGAACAACATGGCCCACATCATGTGGAATTATTATATTTTAGCTTCATTTAGACTCTACCAGAAAGTTTTCGGATATCTGACCCCTATTGGTCCCCTATTGTAAAATTCTAGTTTTTCCAGGTGTGTGGGCTCAATTGTGTCTGAAGGGAATTTTGATGTCATGCCCATCAAGTTAGGGCGTGTTAAATAAAGGCAACACCAACTGAAGGGAATGTTCAGCATGAAGGGAGTTGACCGTTGGAAATTTGAAATATAAGGGGGAAGAAATTGGGAGAGGGAAGAAGGGAGAGTGCTCTGATCTCTCCTGACGTGCGATTAGTAGAGCTACAGTCCGTCTCAGATATGCATGGAAGAGAAATTAATAGCAAATTTCAATTTGCTGTTCAGCTCCAACCTGGTCTCTGGGCTGCGTGGGGGGTTTCTGAGTCTTTTCTGAGGCTTCCTCTGGTGAGAGTACGTTCCAGTCTAGAAGCTTCTCTTTTTCAGACTGAGACAAAATCAGGCGTTTCTTGGGACTGGACAAGACATTTACACTGGACTCCTCTGGAGTGTCTGAGAGCTCGACACGCTTCTCACTTGTCAGGGAGGTTTTCTGAGCGCCTGCCGCTGTGCTGGTGCCAACATGGGAGGCCTGGGAATACAATTATATAAAGAGGCAGAGCTTTTATAATTAGCTTAGTGGTGCCTAGCACATGTCGATGTGACCAGGATAAAACAGCACTACACACTAGTGCTCAACAATAGCCGTAGAACAGGAGAATAAACACAAATACGTTGGATTTTACATACAGTTTGTTTATCTGCAGAAATTATATCCTCAAAGTCAGAGTCGGATTCTGGCACAGTCTCTGCTGTCTCTTTAACTACTGATGGTGCTTTAGTCTTGGACTTAATGAAGATCAGGGGGAAGGCTGTAGAAACACACGAAATGCATATAAAATATAAGGTTGAAGCTACATTATGCTAATATTTTGGTAATATTTAGTCAAATATTGGCTACCCCAATATTTGACATTTTAAAACCAGTTTTGTTAAACATGCCCAAACTATTATTATATTATATTATATAGATAGGCTTACATTTACTGTACCTGTATAATATCTGCAGCGGTGAAAATGAGTTAACTGAACAGTCATCTGGTAGTGTAATGTTAAGATCCTGGTAAAGCTCTACTACTCTCTAGTGTTAGACATGCAGCACTACAGCTGTGATTTATAGCTGTACTAAACTGTTAATCAAAATTATCAAACTCCTATAAAACATATTTTTTGTAGAAGACAGTTTACACTTGTGATTTTAGCTATTTGTTTGTGTGGACATCATTTCCAACGACCTGTTACTAAACTAAACTTGTCTAACGGCCTCTTATTTGTCTGGACTGTAGGCCTTAATAGTCCTCCAGGTCCGTATGAGCCTGGCACACACATACACTGTACATATGCATGAATAAACTCATCTTTAGTCTGCTTAGCACTTTGACAACTGCCCAAACAGCCGGCAAGGCTAATATGCCTGAAGGTTAATAATGAATCAATCAATGCCACAGTATGTCACTAGCCACAATAACGCACATACACTCCCTCCATATAAATATATGTAAGAGAAGGGCCTGACACAGGTGCTACACAAAGCATTTTAAAAATGACCAAAAAGAGGTACTCACAAGCTCGGATCTTTCTCTTCCATCGACTGTTTCTGTCTGGTCGAGAGGACTTGGAGTCAGAGGAACCTGGGAGTGTGGCTGCTTGTGCGTGTGCACGCATGCGCGAGTGAGTGAGTGAGTGAGTGAGTGAGAGAGGGGTAAAGGCATTATTTCTCTGACATTACCTAAGGTACTGTATACATCAATAGAGCATATTTATATATAATGCTTTAGGCGATATTTAATGTACATTTAATATCCAACGCTATTATCCTGCCATGTGGTTTGGACCGTCAGTTACCACTACAATTGTGGTTCAAGAAGTAGTCTGACACCTGCTGGTCTAAATTAGACTGTTACTGTGTCAGTAAGCTTGTGTTTCGTGTGCGTTTGTCTGCAACTGTGTGTGCGGGAGGGGAAAGAATTTGCAGTGCAGCAGAACACTGCTGCTAAAATGCCAAAACAAACTGTGTGTAGAAGAGGGGCTGTGCTGACCGCCGCGGTCTCTAATCAGGGGAGGAAAACACTCATTTACCCAGGTCAGGTCGACAACAGGGTATGATGCGATTATAAAAACAGGAACCCATTAACGCATGCCGTTTTACATTTCAAATTACCTAAATGTAATATATATTAAATACAAATATACAGTGATGTACCTTCTATAATCTTTAGTGTTGTGTATTACCATCGTTTTTGTCCATTTTTCTTCCAATAAACCTTGAGAAAAGTTTACAGAAGCGTTCTAAACCAGGATGTACATTATTTTTTTTAAATCGACTATCTAGTGTGGGGAGAGAATGTTGAGCCAATTTTAAAGTGACTCACCAGAGTTACACTCCAGGGCCTGGTCCGTGGCTGTTGTGCTGCGACGTGCTGGGCAGGGCACTCCATGTGGCACCACGGCTATCAAACCGCCCTCCGGGACAGCCTGCAAACTGGGACGCCCACCTGAAAGAGTACACCAGCATGCATCCAACTCAGAATTAACCATCTCGTTTTGTGTGTGCTCTTTGGAGACTTCTGTATATGGTACATACAGTACTGTATCTGTACGATCTATCAATGTAAAATGTTATGACAATTATTGAGCTACCATAGTAGTAGCCTACACCATTAAAGATTAATATGAAGCATTAAAAACTAGAGTAGTCTTCAGTTTTCCATGCCCCTAGTATTCTGAGTGGCTTTAGTACTGCCATATCAAAATATTACATACACATATACATCCTTTCTAATCTGCTTTTATACTAGCCATTGCTCTTATTCAGTGCCAGAGCATGAATGCGCCTGCCACACAGAGTTCCATTAAACACTGCATGATCATAAGTCAGTACTCACAGTAGAATGGAGATACATTTGCACAGAACTTTTCCAAAGGGTGATCCCTCTTGGTACAAGTACAATCACAGCATGGATATTGAAACAAGTAACGTGCAGTCAATTACCTGGACATTTCATTAAGAAATATAATAAATTATTCACTAGTTCTACAGAAAAGGTATTGTACAATTTTAGCCCAGTCACAGTGGAATCACTACAAAATGGGTAGGGATGGCACTGGATGTGAAAGCAAATACAATTCAAAGTGTATTCTTAAAGCAATAAATGCAGGAGAAAGGACAGAGCAGACCCACAGACAGAGACCATCAGAGAGCTAACAGGAGAAACTGGCATGGCAGTCACTTCAATTCAGTTCAGATGATGTCATTACAAGCTTTTGCATTGGATCAAAATTATGGCCAGCATTTGTCTTTTGTTTTTACAATAGAAGTGAGTCTTAACCTCATAGACTAAACAAAAAAATTCAAAAGGCCACAGAAACCGTCTTTGGATGAATCAGTCAGAGACATACAGTATATCGTTTTTAAGTGAACAGAAGCGGTGAATTATGACACATTTGTGTGAGAATGTTAGCACAACTCAGCACACAGGTTGAGGGGGACTTTTGTTATTTTGCAGTTAAGTATTTTGTGGGGGAGAAATTGGATTTAAAATAATTATTACTACAATAATATCAGATCAGTGCAATGGCTCCATGCAAATTTGTATCTAATTTGCAAAAAATGAAGAAGCAATAAATTATGTAATCAGATACATTTATTTTTTTGCAGATATACAGCTTTTTAAAATAAATTAGGCAATTTAATTGTGGAAAACAAACAAGTAAGGCAGGTAAGTTGGAGAACTCCTTTCTGTAAACATCACTACAGAAATGTACAGTACAGCCAACCAACACACTGTGCAAAGAAGCTACCATGGTACCATGGAGGTCAAGATGTGAGGTCTCCTGAGGAAAGACCTAGGAGGTGCATGAGAGGGATCTGGCGAGGGGCTCAGAGGTGGGTGTGCCTCCTTCTGAAACACAACGGTGCCACAGACACAGACCACATACATGTGGGCAAAGACCCAACTGTCAGAAGGGCCTGCAGAAAACACAGCACGGCTAGTGATGACAGAGACATTATAGAAGAGACTGGCCACTCGGCAGCCATATTGGAAACGTCCACGGGTAGTTATTGCAGGCTAACAAGACCAGGCCCCTATTTAAATGTATGGAGAGAGAGCCATAACTGCACTTCCAATGGTCACCGAGACATAAAAACTGCATGTATACAATGACCAGTCAAAGCCAGGCGGGATATGTGCATACAACCGCCATCTTTGGTGTTGCGGACTTCTCCCATTCTATTTATGATTCTTAAAGTGGTCCGTCTCTTCTATAATGTCTCTGGAGATGATAATAGATGTACTGCCCAAACCGGACTTGGGGCTATTCAGGTTAGGGAGGAGCACAGCACAACATGTCTGTTAGCAGGGTTAGTTTAATGGATGGGACAGGAAACTGAACAACCCTGTTTTCTAAAAAAAAAAACGACTGACCACTACAGTACTAAGAGTATTATCTCTTCTACTTCAACATGCCAGTCATGAGGCCCATGCTGTTTTTGTGACTGGTTAATCTGAGGTTAGATGGGAGGATGTGGACATATTAAAGCAGCCAATGCAAAAGCACACAACAAGATCATATGACCAAAGCAGGCCAATCGTCACCTTCCTGCTGCCAGGAATCAGCCAATCAGAGGGTGCAGCATTGGAAACTTGAAACAGACTGAACGTAATGAAGTGAATGAATAAATGAGCAAGAATGAAATATAAAGAATGAAGGAAAAAATAATGAATAAAGATGAAAGGTGGAAGATGGAAAGAGAATAAACAATGCTCAGTCAAAACTAAAGCAATATGCTAATAATATCATTACCAAGATACAACAATTAATTTTCACTGGACAATGCAAGCTGGGAAAAGCTTAAATTGTCTCCATTTAGCCAATGGTATGTTTTTTGTAATAGGTTCTATACATACAAAAACTGAACAAAAATATTTCCATTCAGGAAGACATAATTACAACCGTCTATAATCAGTCTACAAAAATGAAAGAAAATCCATTTTAATGAAATTAAACATTGGCAAAATACTGTTTTGGCATTTCCATTGCACGTCTCTCTGGTGCAACATATGCAGGAAGTGCTCCGGCGTTTAGGTGAAGGTCAAGCTCGTCTAGGCTTACACCTTTCTCTACCCCTGCCCCTACAGCCACATGCATAGTTGTGTTTCAAACATAAACACTGAGGTGGCGCAGCAATTTGGGGTTGCTATAATACTATCGAGGTGTGTACCTTCACGACGGTACACACCTAAAATTGACTAATACATTCACACTTTCAAGGTGAGACTTCGTAAGCATGTTCCAGGCCACATGTATTGCAAAAAAAAGTGTTTTAACATTAGTACTTGCTCAATTCTCAGGACAAATTCACATCTAAAGCTAATGGGCACAGTGAAAATATTAAAGGCTTTTTAAAAACCATCAGTTAGTTCCCTTGTGTCAATCTGTTAATCAGAAAGTAACTTCTTTTTTTTTTAAACTGTAATGCTTTGTAAACACAGAAATGTAAACTCATGGATGACAGAGAAAACACATTCCATCATATCAGTATTGGGCAAAGTTGATGGCAGAATGCTACAATCTGAGCAGCCTGGAACAAGCCTAGTTCTGTCAAAGATACATTTAGCATGGTAGTGCCTGTCAGAAATAATACAGCCTCATAAGGCGCTTTTCCACTGAAGGAACTCGGGGCACTTCACAGTTGGCACGAACGTTTACAGGAATGGCCCCCTAAATTGGCCCGTTCTGCCTTTCTGTTTCCATTGTGGTGCTGGAACTACAGACCTACAACAATGCCTTTGCTCTTTGATTACGACGTAAAATCTGAGCACGACAAAATATCTATACATTCCTAAAGCGGCAGCACACAAGATTAGAATGACCAGAGATTTTCTAGATAACGTTAGGATTACCTCAGTTGCTCTAAAGTTGCTAAAAATTAAATGGCTTCATGGCAGCTGTAATTACTTGATAAATTATTATAATGGTGCTTGTTGTCTTCCACTCACTTCTAACCAATAAGCACCAAGTCCTGTCCAGCAGTTTTTCAGCGATGCTCAGTAGAAAACGGCCCTGAAAGAGTTACTACAGGGTTGGTTCCGGCAGTAGAAAACCGCCGTTTGGTGCCGTTCCCTCTAGACTGGGCCGCAAGGTCCTGCAGTGGAAAAGCGCCTATGCATAATTAAAGTATAATGAATGTATATTTAGTTGTTTTCCAATGCAACTGAAATCGACCTCTGTGCTATTGTTTGGCACTTAAGACATCACGTGGCGTTACTACAACAGGCAGTGAACCAGGCATTGCAAGAGAATCAAGTACTGTGGTCATTTTGGTTGATTTCAAAAATGCAGAACTTAAAAAACCAAAATGACCTTGGATAAATCCAAAGATGAGTCGTTAAGCCTTTGGATGTAATCACCATTCCAGTAATAATTATATAGAGCAAAAAAAAAAGTGGTAGTGTGTAATTGTGGCCACTAGAGGCAGAGCTGAGCCAACGCGGGTCCCACACAATAAATGCATTGGGCGTGTGCAATTCAGCTCAGGAATAATATATGGGTTATCTCAGTGATTAGGTATGATGACACAAGTTCAACTCTGTTCCTAGGTCCCAGGTGTGCCTTACTACTCCAGTCTCAGTGCTGTTCCTGGGGACAGCCGCTCTATGTGAGCCCGAGGCCCAGAGGCTGCTCCTGGGCCTCGAGGTGCATCTGTCCGAGCAGCTCGTGCATCATGCAGATGAGGGGAAGGCCCAGGCTCAGGAGCTCACACAGGAACACATAATCATCTGAATGGCTCCTTACGTGGGCCCTGACAGCCGTGACAGACCCACACACCCCCCCCAACAGCCATTGCGGCCACACACTCGCAGCGTGCCCGGCGCGCTTTGGCCAGCTCAGGCCTCGCCTGAGCAAGGAAACCAGGGTACCTGCGGGCTGTGTCTGGAGGCTGCCTGTTGCTGAAAAGCTGCCGCTGTCCAACGATGATGAGGTCATGAGGCTTCGGTGGTCCTAAACGATACCAGACGCATCATGTCCTAACTGCAAACCATTTCTCACTTTCGCTTAATTGAACAAGACATGGGATGCATAACACAACATGTAAAATTAAGCTAATAAAAAAAAAAGACATGTCACAAGCTAATCACACCATGACAACCATTAAGGACTGCACTCTGTGACCTAAATACAGTCACAGTGTGACCAGGACAAATAAACTCCTTAAATAAGTTCTCTAGCTATGCATGTTGTATGCTTACTGTTCTTCTCCTGAAATTCCCAAGGTGATTGCTAGATTGACGTTGGGTGTAATGCACCTTGCAGTAGAATGTCCCTGCAAAGAAAACAAGTAGAAGTTCACATTGTAAAGTTCGTACACCAGTTACGAAGCCATCAGACGACTTTTAGAAGAAAGCTATCCTAGAAAATAAATGATCATGCCAACAGTACCACAAAGCACTAAAGAGGAAACACTACAAGATGTTCCCTATAATATTTATTTTAAATAGGAAAACCAGGCACTAAACCCGCTGCTTACATGTACATCTGCTCTCAGAATGTTGTTTGAGCCCTGTAAGTTACAAATAAATAATCTACGTGTACCCTGCTGCGAGTCAAAGGCATGTCCTCCGAGGCGCAGGGTGCAGTTGCAGATGTCACAGCGGAAACACTCGCGGTGGAAGAAGTATCCCTCCGCACTGAGTCTCTCCATCACATAGACCCGCTTGGAGCAGAAGTGGCAGGTGTCACTGCCACCCAGTCCCGGTGGGAGGTCCTTACGCACCACACACTGAGGAGAGGACAGCTAAACTGTAAATATTAGAATAGGTCTATAGCACCTATCTAAACAAGACACACATTGTTTTGAAATAAATCAAAGTCATGTCATTTAAATAATAGCCCAATAGACGAATGAATAGTAGCTAAAATATTTAAAAGATCCACAACTCTCTTATGATGCTTAAAAGACAACATACAGGACACACTAGAAATTTCACAATGCCAGTTTAAACGTGAAAAAGTATTTATAAAAACGAGTGACTCAGCAGATCCAACACACAGTGTGAGGTGGTAAAAGCTCAGCTTGTGGAAGCGTGGTCACGAGCCAGAGGCATTTTATCAGGACCTCACTTGCCTAAAGCGTTAGCAGATTAGCATTAGCAACGAATGATGACATCTGACCTGAAAACAGTGTTAAATGTGGGTTTGTGAAGCCTTGTGAGACTTGACTAAATGACACTCAAACTTACAATAACAATGTAAGAAACCTTGGGAAGGGGCTGAAAAGCAGGACACCCCTTCTTGCTCCTCATTATATGCAATAGGGGAAGAGTTGGCAGGAAATAAGAGGAAATAAAAAAATAAAATGAACAAAAATAAAATGGCTATGGTGAGAGTAAAATTAATCAAGATTCATTTCCAAAACATCATTAAGAAGATGTTTTAATCAAAGTTTTAGAAACTTTAAATGGTAGATTAAAATGGAAATGCAGATATTTAAATTTATTAGACTCTTGAAATCCCAACAATGACAAGGAATAAAATAAAACCGTGGCTTGTGTTTGACATGCTAAAGTGTTTTAAACTCTGTTAAGGAGTACAGTAGTAGGCGCACAGTACTGTACTGGGAAAAGCATCCCCCAAATAAGCTGTGCTAATAGCAGAGGGCAGCAGACAACACAGCTGTGAGAGGCAGCTTGCAGCACGTGTTAGTTACACCTCTGTGACATCCCCATGCAGCTTACCAGGCTGCCGTTGGGCCTGTGATCAGTCTCATACAGGATGGCCAGTGTCTGAGCTTTAGCGTCTATGGCAGACGATACCTTCCCAACTGTACGCTAATGTCAATGGTGGCGACACGGCCCACATGGAGGTGCAGGCACACCAGAGTGGAAAGTAGAGATGGAAATGACAGACGTAAAGAAGAGGAAAGGGACATTTTGTAAATCACATACTGTAGGTTTTCTTCCAGGCTGAGACGAGAAATAATGAGAACTGCGCAATTAAAAGAATGTTTCTTAAAATCGGGAAAAGGAATCTAGACAGAGGTCTTGACTAGTACCTCTTTAGTGTACTTGACGGGTCCAGGACAACTCTCAGAGCGAACGACTCTCGATTTCTCTAAAGCACTGCTCCTGACGCACTAAAATAAACACCAGAATCAATGCACCCTGGAGAGCATCAGGTCTGGGCTCAAGTAAACATAGTCATTGATTCAGTATTGATAAATAAAGTGTGGCACACTTAATTAATGGCAGGAAGACTATCCATCAGGTGATTATATGTTGTTTTTCCCCACATACGTTTACCTTATCATGGCCAGTTTCAATTTCAATCTTCTGAGTATTGTTTAGCTTGACCTGAGAACTGTCGCATATGCTTGTACACTCGTCACTGTTCAGTGTGCTAGCGGAGAGGAGAAAGGTGATTTCCTGACACGTTTCTTTGCGTCGCAGAGAATCTGGTCGGGAGAAGGCATTCTCGTGTCCTGAGCTATGGCCTGTGTCAGAGAGCGGAGAGGATACTTCCTGGTTTCTAGCAGTACAAGACAAAGGGAGAGGAGCGGAGGGTTTGTTGTTGTGAAGAAGAAGAGAGTCAGAGGGATGACAAAAGGAGCTTCTCAGGCCCGCGTTGCCAGCAGTGTCAGGGAGGAAAGGGGAGAAGCTGGCCTGGGCGGCAGGATCGGGGAGGATTGCGGAGGGCATCGGGGAGCTCTTAGAAACACAGGGAGGAGGAAGAGAGGAGGAAGAGGTAGATATTTGCGGCTCCGTCTACAAAGAGAGGATATAGACAAACTGAGGACAGACTGGAATCGAGGAAATAAATATTGTTCAACGCTTACGGCTAAAGTAGTTTGATTCCGCTTGAATCTCGTGAAAACCTTATTTTTCACACAGCACTCAATCAAAATGAGGATCAGAACATCATGCAGATTGGCAGGTTTTGGGCTGTAGATTTGACAAAACCAACTATGTTGTGCTGACCTGGTTCTCACATGAAATTACATTGATCAAAACAAGAGGATAAGCCAATGAAACACAAGGATAATGCACTGCTTACATAATTAAACCCAAGCCTATTCTGCATTTCAAATAAAATGTCTAGTGCCAGCCTCAGGTTCTATGACGCACAACTCGAAAGATTCAGTACAGTAGCTGCCAGATTTTCAGAGTGCACACACAGCAGTTTAATGAATAAGGGGTTATAAACAGATTATCATTGCTGCTTAAGCTTTTTTTCTTGCAATGCAACCTCACATTAACATGCATGTTTTCTTACTTTCTGATGAGACTGCAATAAAGGAAGATAAGGCCAGTACAAGATACAGACACTACTATTATAGCGATTCTAGTTAAGTTATACCTAGTTAAGTTATACCTGCTTCAAAAAAACCTCCGCATGGATGTTTTTGTTTTACAAAAATAGGATTTTAGGTTCTGCCATTTCAAAACGGCTTCAGATATCAGCACCAAATGAACCATACACACATACACTATAATCCAGTCATATATACCTTATACTGTAGATGTATGTACTGTATATAGTATGTCGTTAGGGTTTCCTTCTTGTAACAGCTCACACAAAGTGACAAAAATCGGAGCATGAAGGTTGCGAGACAGGCATGCACACAGACAGGCATGCACACAGACAGGCATGCACAGACGCAGCAGGCATGTCAGTGGTTGGTGTGATACACCACCTGTAACCCCGACACGGAGACAGAAGACAGGGGTGGTGTTGGAGCAGGGAGAGGGGGTTTGTTGGACCGGGGGAACATGGAGGAGAGCAGGGCGGCTCTCTCCCTAATGCTCCTCCGGTTAAGCTCTCTGGTAGGGGGCCTCTGGCCGTTCTCCTGCAGGCACAGCAGCCACAGTCAGTCTGACATGGCTCAATGCCTCACGGACATAAGAACTCTCCCTATACGTAGATTAATTGATTGGGAATTGTTGCCTTCGAGTCAGCAGTACATTTTAAATCTTTGAATAATCTCTTTCAGATCAGAGTGCCTGGAAGTCATGACAAATCCCTAGATGAACAACAAATCAAGTGGATGGACATATTGACAGAGAGACCACCAATTCACCTGGCTGGCCGTTATTTCCTGCTGCTCAGAGGGCGGACCAACCAACTGCGTCAAGGAAGAAGCAGAGAAATGATTTGCCGAGAGGTCGCGAGGCACATGTTCTGAGTGCTGTTCATAAGCATTAGGGCTTGGCGAACGGGCGGGGCTTAGCGGACTTTTACTACGAGAGGGGAAAGGAGATTGGCTGTGACCATTCTCGAGGGGCGGGGCCTTAGGGGTGTACAGGGTGTTGATTTGATGAGCCACAGCACTGGGATCCTCCAGAAGGCGAAGATAAATAGAAGGCTGGAAATACGAAAACAGACGAGATGACATAAGTGGAGATGGGACAGAAAAGAAAAGTAGAAAGAGAGTAGAGAAGAAGAGAATATAGAAAGACAAGGGAGGTCACTAACATTTGGTTTGGTAAGAATATTATTACTTTTTTTTACACACACACACACACACACACACACACACACACACACCTGAGACCACTGCAACATTTTATTTAATGAATAAAATGGTAATTTATATACAATTTACAATTTTTTTAATATATTTTAAAAATATTTTTAAAGTGCAGTGGTCTCTTAATTTTTTACAGAACTTAAAACACAAGTATATGTAAATATACGATTACTACTTCTGCATTTGGAACGTATTTTTACTTAACACTGTTAATCGCGTTAACTTGCAACAGAAAGAATATTTTTTTGGTATCATTTTTCCTCGACTGATGCGTACCTGCCACTTGGGCCGTGAGGGGGGTGGAGGAGGGGGGAGTTCTTTGGGCTTAGCAAAGCGAGGGTTCTCCATCTCCTCCAAAGAGGGAGGGGTAGGAGAGGAAGAGGGGGTGGACACAGGAGACAGCGGAGAAGACAGAGGAGAAAAGGACAAATCTGAAGGGTCCTCGTCAGACTGAGAAGGAGAGGAGGCCATGAGAGATTAAAGCAGCATAGAGGGACAAATGGGGGGGGGGGGGGGGGGGGCCCAACCCCCCCG
>JAODLI010060016.1:0-15331 GCA_027575585.1 Percopsis omiscomaycus | reverse complement strand
AACGTCCACCACAACAACACCTCACCACCCCCCACACAAACAAACAACCCCCCCCCCCCGTCCCCAGAACAAACACACAGTCAATATGGAACGCCCGACACACCAAATAGCCGTCCTCTCTTAAGCCTCTCGCGGTCACCCTAGCAACCCCCAGATCATCTTTCTTGCAACACCATATCCATCAGAGGCACATGGGGAGAAGAGGGGAGAGAGAGAGAGAGAGATTGCAGTTTTCCACGCGTGTCGTTTACAGCCATCTAGCATGCATTGGAAGGCTAGCTGTAATATCGTGTGTCCTGGAACTGACCTCTTCACGCAGGGAGTTTTTGCATGCGCTTTTCTGTGTGTGTCTGTGCGTGCGTTTGTGTGTAACTTGGCTGCCTTCTGCGAGAGCAGGGTCACACTGGCCCTCGAGCTACCGCAATGTCCACAGAGGAACCACACACACCTGGCAAAACAACACACAGCTCGGTAAGCGTGAGAAGAGAGAGAGAGAAAGAGAGAGAGAACAGGGAGAGCGAGAGAGAAATGAATGACAGCATGAAGGATGAATAGATACAACGACTGTATCTGTCCAATCTCAATGATTTCAACCCGGGAAACTCTGGTTACGGGATTATTAACTGACAACAGTCAATAATGCACACACCGATGTGCATAAAACACACAGCCATCCGCACAGAGAGCAAATCCTTCTACATTACAGACGAACGGTTGCGAAAACACGCAGCAGAAAATTCAGGACAAAAGGAGACAGGCTTGAGGGTGTTAAACCCAATCAGAAACTAAATATGTCGTAAAATAAAATATGTAAACTGTACTTACATATACTGTATGTAGTTCATATATGAACATACAATGTTTGTGTACGTTTTATTACATGGTTATGGCCTCTTTCATTCATATTTTGTTCTACTTATACTATCTGTTTTGCATATACTAGTTTAGTAGTTTAGTTTATACAGTATGACATGTATATCATACAGTACGTGGCAGTAAACTAGCATATGGAAAACACAGTATAAACATTAAAAACAACAGGGGCCATTATCACGTAAGACAACATAGACAGGCCGTGTATGTTCCTACTGTGTACACAGATTTCTTTTCATACGGGACACCTTCTGAGAAAACAAGCTGCGACAAATCACACCGGGAGAACGATGCCTCACATCGAGCAAGTTTGGCCTCATACAGCGTAGTGAGTCATCAGCCAGTCTGGATAGACGGAGAGCGGTGGGTGGGCTTCGCTGGCTCCGGTAGCGCAGAGACTGCTGCGTGAAAGACACAGCAGAGGCCTGTCGCAAATTAGATTAAAATGCCCAGCCTTGCTTTACTGACAAAGTGTATTAGCTTTGTCAGGTAGGCAACAAGCAAGTTTGGGCAAGTTCGACTGGCACTCCTACCACCACCCATGTATCTTTCTCGGTAGTGACACCAAGGAAGTGACGTCATGGGCTTTGGCTTAATCAAGACACTTGACGCTTAAAATGTAGTTTCAAAGTGGCTTCAAAGGGTATATGGAAGAGGGTGTGGCATTATGATCAATATAAATTAGGTATTATTAACGCTACTTTTAAAATTAATTTATTCACTTTGATGCACTGTATGTAATATTAATCATTTAATCATTTAAGTTATAATAAACCTAATAGTAAGACAATAATGTTATTTATCTCTTTGGATGACCAGCCAATTTCGGTGGTAGAGAACGTAGGCTTTCGCCGGCTTATGGAGCCACTGTATGTCCTAAGTCCCAAAACTACATTTCAGACACGACCAGAATATACCAGAACTTTATAACAAGGTTTGCGATCACCTACAAGTTTGTAGCGGAAGCTTTGATAACGTGACACAGAAGCGTTGGACGTTCCTAAAACCTTTAATGAAACTCGTAGCAAAAGAGCAAGATGAAAACATACGATATTAAACCATCACGCATATCCCTCTTGACTGTCTGGTCAATGTTTCTAATGCTAATTCATATAATTCACATCGAAGCATTACACTGATTTGTAGTGAAGAAATGTTTTTCTTCCGTTAGTGACATTCAGTGATAGTGACATACAAAGTCTCCCTACTACCGCAAAAACGTGACATTAGCAACCACTAGAATGTTGCCTGATTGTAGACAAGATTTCCAATGTAGATTTAAATATAGGGGATTAAAATTTTCCGGTTGTTAGGGTAAAGATATTTAGCAAAACTCCCCATGTCAGGCCAGCAGCACTGAAGATCAGAGTAAATCTTTAGTCTTAACACAAACAGCCGCAGGTACACATGAAAGAGCTTAACTAAAATGCCACCGCCTTTTATATGTGGTTTTCTATGTGTGTGCGCTGGTCTGCAAACTGCGTCCTACAGTGAATATTTACAGCCCGTTTACAACCTGCCGTGCGCTTGGTGCACCGAAGCAGGAGACATAAACAAAGGAGTAAAGGATGGAGAGAGATGAAAATAGACGGATGTTGAAACAGAAAAAAGGAAGCGATCATTTAATGGTAAAGGAGGATGGATGAAGAGACGAAAAAGAAAAAAAACAGATAAAAGAATGGAATAAAAAGAGGGCATGGTACAACCCCTAAACAAACACCTACAAATGAGCATCCTCTGAGGACTCGCACATAAACACACACAGCCTGATACAGGAAGCAGCTTACCTACGTTCCCATCCACCCTAGGGTTTGCAGGGGAAACTTCCTGTCCCAGGGGGATTCTGGGAGATTACGAGAGGCTTTAGTGTTTGTTATTTTGTTCCATACATGGTCAAGTTCATGGGACGCACATACACAAGTGCACAAATCCCATTGGTCAGCCTAACAGGGAACATATCAAGATGGAGGAACAGAACGGGGAAACCGCAAAACAGCAAGAGAGAGTCCAGAGCTTAGCAGCAAACACACACACACACACACACACACACACACACACACACACACACACACACACAGCCAAAACACAGTAACAGACAAGTGACCTTTAAAGTCAAGCTCTGAGGAGACGTGACAAAACGGCATCATTTGTGTGCCTGTGTGCAGAAAAATAAAGACACACACCTATTCAGAAACTCATCCTTAAAATCCAACAAGCTGCAAAGGCAAGTATCATTTCAAAAGAGCAAGTAAACATATGGCATACTGTATATGTAGCTATGCTGCATAAATGCAATGAATATGTGATGTTAAAGAAGGCAAAATAACTAATTAGAAGTGGCCACTGCATTGCTTATCTACATTTGTACATTTGCCCTGAAACTGGTATAGGACTTATAGTATTAATGTTGATTATATAAATGTTGACATCCCCTTAAAGATACACTCCTCTTATTGTGTTTGGAACAACCCATGTATTTACAAAACCATTGAGCTTACAAAACCATTGAGCTTATGTCCCTCTCACACCTGAAAGTGGGTCATACTCCTCTTTACCCCTCCCCCTAGAGCTCACATCATCTCTACCCCTCCCCCTACATAAATAGCCACATAAACTTTTTGCACAAAAATTTTTTTTTTTCAAAATAAACTGAGCTGGGGAGGAACTGTGTGTGTCTGTCTCTCTGTGTGTGTGTGTCTACCTGTCTCCTCCGGAGAGTTGCTCTCCTGGGACAGCGTGGTCCAGCTGGACTCCTCGTCACTCGGGTTCAGGTTCTGGATGCGATTGAGAGCGCAGTCCGTCTTGGCACCCGTCCGTCTGTCCTTCTTCGTCTCTGGGGAGGAGGAGGAGGAGCAGGAGGAGGAAGAGGCCACAGACAGCAGTGGGGTGTCCTCGGGGCTGGCCCGTCTGGGTGGAGAAGGCGGGGGAGGCACCGGTGAGTCTTTCCCCGATTTGAGAAGCTTGAGGCCGGGGTGGATGTCGACGATGAGTCCCTGGCCTGGAGGATCCTTCTGGTTGTCTACGGGACTCTCGCCTTTCATGATCAGCAAAGGCCTCTTCTCCTCCTCTTCCTCATCCTCCACCAGCTCCTCTCCGTCTTCCTCGATTTTCATCTTCGTCATCATTTCCTTGTCAGACAGGATGCTGATGTCGTCACTCTCCTCTGCCTCGATGTTCTGGTCCAAGCCCAAGCCGTCGCTCGCAGTGTAGACGTGACACTCAACGCCGGGCGGCGCTTTCTGTTCAGGGCCCGGGTCGGTGTTCCGGCCGAGCTCGGGATCACAGTTCAGCTGGATGACATCATCATCATCATCCTCGTCATCGGTGTTGTCGTCTCGGTCGTTATTGACCAGAGCGTGATTGTCGCGCTCCGCGCTCATGTTGGCGTAAAGGCCGCCCGCCAGCGCCTCCGAGTCGGGCTTCGGCTCGCTGTCTCCCGGACCCGTTGCGTTCTCGTTGTGGTCCCGGCCGGCCTTACGGAGCTGGTTGACGCCGTTTTTGGCCCGTTTGGGGTTGTTGGAGGTGGCCGACTGCGGCGACGCCGACTGCGGCGACGCCGACTGCGGCGACAGCGACGGCGAGGACGAGGAAGGTGGCATTCCCTCACCGAGGCCCATGGCGGCCTGGATGCTGGTAAGGGCGTACTTCTTGCGACACTTTGGGGGCGTGCCAGAGCCCTGTTTGACAACTTCGCCGCTGAGAAGCTGATTGTGGGAGGTGCGAAGGCTAAGTGAAGTGGGAGGGGTGGCGGCAAGGCCGTTGCGATTGGCCACGTCCACTGACATCATGGTTGCACAAGAGGAGTTAGCTGTGATGGAGAGGAGAGGAATGGGACCATTTATGACTGTTAAGAATGTTGTCCTGCATCTCCCTGCACATTTCTGCTTGCCTGGATGGGATCCCCCATAGAACGGCAAATACTGAAATACACAACCAGAGCTTCTACTTGCTTTCAACAGTCAGCTACACTAAAATCATTTCATTAACTATATTTAGATTTGCTGTCCTACCAACTTTAGTTTCAACAGAAATTACAGTCCAAATACAGTATTTAGAATTTTTTTTGTCTGCAGGGGCTTTGAAGAATAACCAAACACTAGGGACACCAGAAATTGGAAGTCACCTCGCACTTAGCACACCTGTAGAGGGTTTCTGCAGTTTGATTAAATGTATTGTAATCTATATGTGGGAATGTGGGACTGATTCACGCTATGATGTTTTCAAGATGGATGGTATCTGTGTGTATCTACTTGCTATGCATTAAGAGGACATGTCCTCTTGAATATCAGCTGTACAATCGCAAATAATACTGTAAGAGATATTGTACAGTGAAGTTTGACTAACTGAAGAATTCAAAGCAACACCCGACAGTACATTTCCACTTTCCTGTAGTGTCCTAGGCACTGAAATCCTACCATCTCACGGGTTGTGTTCCTGAACATGTGATCTGATCTCCTTGTTGGGGAGGGGAAAGAATACTACTACACTATACTGCCAATATTTGACATACTGTCAAATAACATGCAAATAAAAATAGGGGACGTTCTTTATCCTGCGTTGCCATGTCAGCAGCAGGCTAACTGATCCCAAATGCCCCCGCCTATCTGACACAGGGTGTCTCACAGAGAATTCTACTGGATGCACTTAGACCTCAATTTAGTCGAATGGGCAATTCACTTAAACACTCAGAAAAGTGCTGACCACAGCAATGAACGAATGCAAATGTAAGCCACAGCACATGCCCACTGATGCTTGTGTGTGTGTGTGTTTTGTACCTGACAGGTCAGTGATTGTCTAGCCGTCACGGTTGAGGGTTCAGCAACTGCAGGTGCCGAGCTACACGCCACACAAGAAGGAAGAGAACGCATCAGAAGAAGAATGTAGAGAATCCTGGGATCGCCATGAGTTGCCCACAGGAGACCACAGTCACCCATGTGAAACCTAAGTACGACTGGTTGCTACGGAGACCACTTAATGCTTCAAGGCAGTGTAGGAACTCCAAACAAAATAGTAGTGTATGTAGTCTATGTGTAGTGTGTATTTGTGTTGTGTTGTGTGTGTTGTGTGTGTGTGTGTGTGTGTGTGTGTGTGTGTGTGTGGATGCACATCTAGATCTCTGTGGTAACAAAACACCTTCTGCTTTCCAGAAACATCTACTATACAGCTCATGTTTAAAGGTAATAAACCTTTAACCATGAGCTGTATAGCACATGTTTCACCCCAAAACAATAATCAACATATCATTTATTCACCCCTCATGGGCTGGAATGCTGGAAGAAAAAAGGTTATTTTTTGTTTTTCCTCGATCCTTATCCAATTCCATTGTATCAGAAAAAACAAACGTTAAATCTAAATACTCTGTGAAGGTATGAGAGAGAAATAATATATTTTTCTTCCAGCATTTCAGGATGTAGGGGTTGAGTAACCTGTAATCCACAAATCCCACCACAAGATAAAATACTTGCTGTATATTGACAGTCAGACTAGATTACAGTACGTGGCGTGTGACTTTTTACGTAACCGCATTACACGTTAGCACAAACAATGGCCGGCTACCTACCCAAGAGCTAGGAAACATGGGAAACTCCAGGATGAGAAGCATCCCTGCAAACAGTCAGTGCCTCTCTCTTCAACCAATCACACAGCTTCATTTGGACATGGACTTCCTGGGCGAGAGACAAGCAAAACACAGGATTAATGGTTGGGAGAGGGAGGGAGAGAGAGGGGGAGAGAGAGAGAGTAGAAGGGGGGATTAGTGGAAGAAAAAGTGAGAAAAGGTATATATGAGAGGTATAATGACATGAGAAAGCAAGTCAGAGAAAACTGCAGGATTCAACGGGGACATATAAAGCCACATCAATTATTCACAACCCCTGATCAAAGATTAATACATAAGGTCTGTGTGCGGGTGTGGACATAAGGCTCATTTTGTAGAAAGCTAATGTATCATTGCTTGGCGCAGTCTTACCAAGCCCTGACTGACTGGAACCATCGTAAACTATATGTCTGAGGAGACCTGTAGAAATCCTATTGGCTGCCCCCTGCAGTTCAGCACACACACACACACACACACACACACACAAGCACACATTAGCACACCCTCTATGCAGGCATATACTGTTTTACATACCGAGTATACTCAGTATTGTAAAAACCAATTGGCTACACTACACTATTAGGACAGAGAATAGCCATGTCCACAGCCACAAACAGTTTGTGCCACATTTAATTCACCAAATTAGAATACTGCACAGTATTGTACTGTTCTGGACAACAGACAACATCTGTTTTATTTTCCTCTTTGGATGGTAAAGCACTGACTACACACGCAGTAAGACCTCTCCAGAAGCTCGGACTGAGACAACGTGGCGATGGTACTACATGTGCAGGGTGAACTGAACCTAGGAGACCGGAAGGGCCAGAATCAGCCGGTATACTGGTGTTCCAAGGAGAGACACGACTGGGCCGTGGGAGGGAGGCAATGTATGCATTCACACTCACTTACTTATGGAGAGACACACCCAGTGGCACATACATATACATGCTCACATTTACGACTCCGGCATTAAAGTCAAAAAGGATGGAGCGACAAGAAAGAGGGCGCGTAAATGGCCTCATCATAAAATAACGTCGTAAAAAAAACAAAAACGTTGCATTCTGGGACGAAATTATAAGGCATGCTCGACTCCTAGACTCCTGCTCCGACAGGCCCGCATACCAGGGTCTGTGTGTGTGTGTGTGTGTGAGTGTGAGAGAGAGGGGGAGGGGTTGCATATAAAACAACAACTTTTAATCACTTCACACAAGAACATAAATCTCCACGCGCTGTAGACAATTTTGACAGCGTCACCACGGGGGGGAAGAACAATCCCAAATGGCTTCCGAATATCAGATGTTACCCGGGTTACAGAAAAATGCAGTCTTGCTAATATCACGCCTCAACATCTTAACAACAACTTTAGTATCATCTCTTTGTATCTTCTCTCTTCTGACACAGGGAGCACAATATTCCAATCCCAAGACTGGTGACAGAGTTGCGGTATGGGCGAAAACCCATGGTACATGTAATGCCTACATCTGGATTTACTGTAGGCTCTATAGGGGTGCGTGTGTGTGTGTATATATGGGCGCAGAAATATAGCAGTGCAACATTGGGACTGTTCTGGGCTGGGCCCTAAAGCAGCCATAAATTGGTTCCCACTATCCTTGGAATAGTGGAAACAGGGGTCGAGCACTGATTACAGGGCCCCTGTGTGGGTAGGAAACCACTGGCACAGAGGCACAGACGCTCGTTTGAAGGCACGTGCATAGTAAACAGAGATAAACATTGGACTGGCATGTAAACAGTTAGGACGTTGCCAAGCCAAGTTGCCAAACTGATAGGAACACATGGAGATTCAAAACAATACGACGAGTCATATACACACAGAGGCACACCGCACAAGAAACACGCACGGGGAAGCTCGGTAATAAGATCTAGGATGTGTCAAAATGAAGCAATGACCTTTGACTTCTAACCCTAGAGGCATAAGCCCATCGCTGTGTGGGTGTGTGTGTGTGTGTGTGTTTGTGTCAGACATGCTGGGGGGCTGGCTCCGGATAGGAGGAAGGGAACAGCTGCAAAGTTCATTCAGAGAGAATGAGAGAGACCGAGAGAGAGAGACAGAGAGAGAGAGAGAGACAAAGGAAAGAGAGGCAGCCGTGTTTTATTTGTATTAGTCGTTAAGCGACAAAAATTATTTAACATGAAGCGCTGAAGTGATTTATCATGTTAACAAAAATGTACCAACCAGTTTAAAATTAAAATGCAAAGTTATGTTTTAGACTGTTGGGTAAACATATATATTATATTATTACTGAAGTTTTATGCACTAAACAGCACAGATTTATCAAACAATCCAACAATATAATCTACAGATTAATAGATTAGTTGCCGTTCAAATGTGTATATTTGTATATGAGTGGATACGTGCCAGGGACACACGGAGGGCTTTAATGGGCCTCTCATGGCATCTTTCCCTTCCTTTCCGTTATTCCCGTACCCCTCCTAACGCTTACCTCTTTTCCTTCCTCGTTCTCTCTCTCCCACCTCCCTCCCTCTCGTGCTTTTGTCTAGAAGAGCTCCATTGTGTTTTCTCATTAAAAAGACAAGGAGGTCTGTAAACTCTCATAAAACCACCCATTTCGCTCTACAACGCTGATTTACAACCCCTATTCCTTCCAGCCCTCTCCTCTCCTTCTCTTCCCCTCATGAGAAACCCCATCTGTCCCCCCACTTCAACAAAAAAAAGAAAAAAGAAGTGGAAAAAAGGGAATTCAAAGCAAAAATGGCCAGCACTTAAGAGGCCTTTGAGAAAGCAATGTGGATGAATTTGCATTGACAAGGCGTGGCGTGGCAGAGCAGAGAAAGCGACCGGGTGTTTTTGTGACTTTTGGATGAGGACGTGAGCGTGTGAGCCAACTGCACAATAGCTGCCAATCCCTCCAAACTCTTCCTGGCTTTATTTTCACTGGCTGCCTCTTTAGCGTTCAGCCTCTTAGCGTTCAGCCGCGGCAACTCCAGTTCTGGCAAATGTTAGGATTTCATTAATGGTTTACGTCAACCTTTGTGGATTTTATGACCCTGCTCAGGGAACCCAGTCAAACACCCGTGTATGTTTCTAAAAAATAGACGTCGATGAATTGCAAACATTCCACATTCTTGAAAAGTTGACACTTTTGACGGGAGTGATACAATAAACTGTGGTCGAAACGTGATGTTTGTTCCACTCAAGCATAATACTTGACTTAACCAGTAGAAATATAGTAGAAAGCCTAACCTAATATGCCATGTAGGGCAGCCTTTAGAACAAGTGTGCTGTCTAGCTGTCTAGCACAAAAGTGCCAGAACACTGGTAAAGAATGTCTCTTCTACTTAATTGATTCCAAAACATACGTGTGTGTGAGTGCGTGTGTGTGCGTGCGTACGTGCGTGCGTGCGTGTTCACTAACATAGGGAAGGGGATAGTGGGGGAACAATAGCCACTCTCAAATTCCTGCTCTAGAATATCGGCAAAGGAGTGGAAGACGGAGGAGGCCTCTGTGTGTGTGCGTGCGTGTGTGTGTGTGCCCCTATTTGGTCAATGGGAGGAAATAACAAAGACAAAGTAACCTTTTGACTGAGACTGCAGCTTAAACAAACACACTTGCGTACAAACACACAAATACACAGTTAAGTCAGTTTGCGTGACTCCATGGCCATACATCGTCCTTGTAGCAGCAGTGTTTAGCAAGTGTGAAGGGAGTTCAGAAATAGCTTTACATTTAAGCTATACATTATGGCCGCACTACACACTTTATCCACACTGTGTGTGTCTATGTAAGCGGACTCACTCACACACACACACACACACACACACACACACACAGTCAAAAGGTATTATTTTCCCCTGCAGTGGTTTTCATTGGGTGGGAGAGCGACAGGCGAAAATGACCACAGAAGAAAAGAGAACAGAGGAATTTTTAGGGTGCGCCAAAGAATCTCTGGCATGTCTCTTTTAGGACTGAGGGGGGGGGGGCAAACACACGCACACCTTCCAAACAGAGGTGTTGACCAATGGCGCGTGGGCACAAGGGCTCATGTTTCCTTCCGTCAGGCCCCCCGAGCATGAAGCCTCTTTGAACAAAACGAGGCTAAAGAGCACAAGAGTAGAAGTGTGAAGGTGTGGAGTGAAAGGCATGGGATTACCTGACTGAAAAACAACCCCCCCCCCTCTGCCCCCCTGCCCAGACGTCTTCAGTTTCGTAGAGATGGGCCTCTTTTTAACCAGCAGGCCGGTAGACACAGCAATGCAGGATCGCCTTATAAAACACAGAAAAAACCCTGTTAAGCAACACTTAAAAGCCCAGTGAAGTGGAAAAAAAAACATATTTCAGTGACGCCAAGAAGAGATTTCCTGGATTTGGAACACTTTGGGAAAAGTGTGGCGTAATCCCATACCCCCTCTCCCACACACACACCACACTTGTCCTAAATAAAATATTCATTTTTCCCTCCCTATCCATGTCTCCATTTCCTGTGGGTGAGGGAAGAAGAGAAAAAGTACACCGTACACACACACACACACACAATCTAAAAAGTAAAACACACTATAGGCCCATGGAACGGGCCCTGGGATACACCAGGCCCGGTGTATCCCAGGTTAGCTAAAAACACATGGGTAGGGTAGCTAACACTGCTAGCAATAGCAGACAGTGTTTCTAGTGTTTCTTACACATACTGTATACAGTAGGCCAACAGTGTATGCTGACATATGTATACGTATACTGTATACAGTATGAATCTACATACATATGCTCCCACTACTCTGTCTCTGGTCTTTGACTCACAAAATGTTCTCCCGCTGTCATTTTCACATTAATTATGCCCCCTCTGTTATTCTCTTGAATTCCACTTAATTTCCTGGCTTTAGTTTAATGTGCCCTTCTTTCACTTTAAAAAGGCTGCAGTCAGGGTCTTAGTTTTCAGAGGCCTTTGCTATGTTTCCGTATTTTATGACAATGTCCTTTGAGATTCTCCACCTTATTTTTTTATTTTTTTAACTCATGCGACCCAAAAGGAAGTGATTCACAACTTTAGAATAGCATCAAACATACACTATTGGAAACATTAAGATATGGTACGAGATCAGAAATATGAAAAATCATCATGAAAAAAAAGCCTCTTGTGCAACCCCCTCCCAAACCACAGGCAAGGATAATACAGCCAAGACAACCACTTGGATTTGGTTCCATATCAGTGGATCCATATCAGCCAACTCGTTGTTTTTCTACATTTTTTGTGTATTTTAAACAGGCAAATCGAAAGCTTTGTATGTAGGACATTGTCGCTTTTAGAGACCCAAAGTGAGGGCAGAGGTGGAAGGATAGAGGCCGGGTCTTCTAAATATAGCTAGGACGACGCAGGACATCCGAAAGGACAAGGAAGTGCATTACGAACTAAACAGACTTTACTTAGACTGCGTGCGTACGTGTGTGTACGCGTGCGTGTACGCGTGCGTGCGTGTGCGCGCGATGTGTGCACGTGTGTTGTTAGCCTAAGATGGCCTTGACAGCCTTTGCATTAGACATGGTCCACTGTGAGCTCAACTGCAGTGATGTCAAAAGACTGTGTGCATGTCACTGCCTACTGTGATCTGATTGGCCAGGAGGAGTAAGCCTGACTTCTCAACAACAACAACCTGACAGAAAGCGACAGAAAGGGAGTCAAAGAAGAAAGAGAGAAACAAATAGGAAGGAGAAAACAGAACAGAGTGGTGAGCAAGGGATGTCATGGAGAGAGAGAGAGAGAGAGAGAGAGAGAGAGAGAGAGAGAGAGAGAGACAGAGTGTGAATCATCAAAAAAGGAATGTCCCATCTCTGCCAAAGGGACCACAGACAACTTTCTGGCTCTCTCTCTCTCTCTCTCTCCCTCCAACACTGTATATCATCCACCCCCCTCCCCCCCTCTATGGAACTTCCAATGGCTGCTTCCCTGACAGGACGTCGGTGGTGGACGGGGTTAATGCAGCTGCCAGGCTGCCTGGCACTGACAACCAATGATGCACTGTCACCACTGTGAGGAGCAAACACACTCGGCCAGGGCCACCAGTCCACTTGTTCTACCATGCCAGTGCCAAGCCAAGAAGCTCTTCCCACCCCTGTGTAGATTACTACTGGGCTGAGTCCATTTAGTTCAATTAAATTAAATATAATCACATTTTGTTTTAACATCTTTATCAAAAACACTAAGTACTGTACTACCACTTATTTGACAAATTTCCTTTTAAGAAGCCATAAAAAAAACCACTGGGTTGATATTTCTGTTCTGTTCTCCCCACAGCTGTTTCCTTAATCTTGGCTCTCCCACGGGATACAGGATATGACATCATCGCTACCAGATACCAATCTTAACTGCTGGCTCTAGGAGTCAGAACCTCGGCCGTGACTGGAATACTGATTCAGTGTTTCTATCACCTGTCGCTCTGTCCGCTCATCACACTGGAATGTGTATGGCCATTCCCCCTTGACGTGATTCACATTGGAATTAGTAATTAGATGGGAATTAAATGGATACATAAACCTATCAACATTTCTTTTTATATATATATATATATATATTACAACTGTGTTACAACACAACATAATTTTTAAACCCTCAGCTGCTGGGATATTCCCCCACAGGTACAAAAGAGTTCCTTACTGCTTCTGCCACTTCTCCTTAGTTAAAACAGATCAAATACAGGAGACAAATTTACCCAACGGGACAGAAAATAATCGTTTAAAAAAGGAAAAGAAGCACTTGAGAACTGTCTGGCTACACGACCTTGAAACAAACAGTGACCTTGAAGAATTTTTCCCTGTTAACATGACCAGAAGGTTTACTATGCCAATCCAATCTATTTGGGTATGTATTATTTCTTGTAGCATTCACATTCTTGCACCAGACTCTAATCTGTGATATCACTAATTATAATCACAGATTATGGTATATTTTAAATGACACCAACAGAAACAGCCATATACAACGAGTTCAACATTTCACTGCCATCTCAACATGTCCCCTCACACAGCAGATTGTTGTTATGGGGAAATTAGTCCAGAAGGGGTGGAATGACAGCCGAGCATGGACACACTCTGTGTCAATATTTATTTGGACTAGCTGTAGGAAGCTAATGAGAGCGGCCGTTACAGCCTCTTTAATCCCACTCAGCCTTTGTGTGTATGAGAAAGACAGGTGGGAGTAGAAGGTCAAACAGGAGACATTGGATGTAAAATCCTTACGCAGCTGAACTGATAGTGACGGGGTGAAGGTGTGTGCATGAGCGTATGTGTGTGAGCGTGAGCTGTCTTCTCCGCATCAGTGCAGAACTTTAGAAACAGAAACATAAAACAACACAATGGAAAAGTGTGTGTGTGTGCATGCGTGTTTTGTGTGCATGCGTGTGTGCGTGCGCGTGTGTGAGATCTACCCTCGTCCGAAGGTAATTTAAATAGGTGGAATATCATGCATACTGACGAGCCAATCACAAGGCAGAGCTGACAGCTAGGAGACAGACCATCAATGGAGGTTGTCAGAATACATGACACACACACGCACGCACGCACGCACGCACAGACACGCACGCACACGCACACACACAAACAAAAGGAAAACAAAGAAAGCAGAGGTTGTGAGGAACAAAGATGTGGGTGAGAGACAATCAAGACACAGAGCGAGAGCGAGAGAGAGAGCGGCCCTATCGGCAGGTTTCACACCCTACAGGATGAACAGGGCCTCTGTGCTTCGCTGTTCAAACCTCATGCCTGTGTGCTCCCTGCAACAACAATACACACACACACACACACACAACATCGCACTATAACCATACAGGGGTCTGATAGGCTGCTGAGAGAGAACCTGAGGAGAGAGAGAGATGGAGAGATAGATTGATGAAAGGATGCACACACACAGCGATGAGATTGTCTTGCCAACTTGACAGGCGGAGATGAGTCAAATCTTGGTTGTCCATAATTAATCCTTCATCTGTCCAATCTGAAGACATTCCACACACACACACAAGTTTGGTCAAGAGATAGTGCTGTTATTTCACCGGTGACAAGACAGCTCCCTGGTGTTTATCAGATTGTTCTCTCTCACACGCAGTTTGGTCTGGGGGGACAACTCGGGGATATTTCGGGAGTGTGACGCCCTGGCAGACAACCAAGGTGACGGCTTGCGTTACTGAACTGAACTGAACTATCTGTGGCTCTGCGTCGTCTGTGCGTTTGTATGCAAGAGCGTGTATGTGTGTGTATGTGTGTTTATTATCAAGTCTCAGGGAAGAGGCCATCTTGAGAGTCGTAGTGCGAAGAGCTTTTGCAACACCAGGCAAGACGCACAAACACACACACGCAGTCTGCAGCATTACGACCAAAACTTGGCTCATAAATGTCCGAGTCACTTTTTCCACAGTCAGCAACTCTTGAAGCTGAATAGAAATGTCAGACTGAAAGAGCGAGCAAGAGCGCGGGTGAGAGAGCGCGAGAGAGAGAGAAAGAGGTAGAACACAAGAAAGTGATGACAAGAGGGACTACTAGAATATATACCAGTATAACAACCCTCTGCAATTAGCAATGACATCATGTTTTTGCACACATGCAACCACACACACACTCTGTCAGGGTTGGAATGGAGAGGGAGCCAACTAAATAACTCACCCACTGTGGGGGCGGGGCAGGGGGAGATTTGGGGGGGGGGGGGGTTGACAGTGCACCATTTCCACTGTGGCATGACTGACGCGCTCGTTCTTGCAGGCCACACTAATGAACTGAACAGGGCCACCGCAACCACGATCCCAGTAAGTCACACTGTCACCACTAGAATGGGTTTCATGAACATGCCCCCCCCCCCCCGCACACACACACCCACACACCAACACACCCACACACGCACGCCCAC